>CM064574.1:12926188-13143326 GCA_032716605.1 Paralithodes platypus | reverse complement strand
TAAATATCTCCACCTTAGTAAGGTAATTACTGAAAGTGCGGCAGTGTCGGTCAAGTAAAGGGGAGATTAGGTTGAAAAGACGAGATGGGTGAGCAGTTTTTAACAGTAAAGGCGTAAAGGAAGTGAGTACATAAGTAACAAAACATACCCCTTAAACATATACATGTTATCATACAGTAATAGCAATAATATAAAAAAAAAAAGGTATAGGACCAGCTTGAAATGCACACATTTATTTAGCGAAATGTACAACACAAACTGCATACAAAAATAAGGCACCTATATAAATGCACATACATACATAATTTTACAAACACACACATATAATCATACATACAAACAAACATAACATACAAAAACATACATATATATACATTACACACAAAAAATTTTTATGCACTATTGCACATACACACAAACACACCGTGCCATATACATAATTACATAACAAACACTAACATTTATACACACCTCCATTAAACATACATAAAAACAAACATACATACACACACACACCACACACACAAACACACACACACAACTACCACTAATATTTATGAGATACTACTACATACGTAGTGGTAAAAATGTTAATCACAATGAAGTTGTTGAAAACGTCTCTCATCAAAAATATATTAAAATATATACAATACACACAAACATAAAATAGTAAGTAAAAATACTAAATAAAAATGAAAATAATATCGACAAAACAAAGAGAGAGAGAGAGAGACCGAGAGGATGAAGATGAGATGAGAGAGAGAGAGTAAGAGGCTTAAGTATGGTAGAGATTAGTTAATTGTAAAAGGAACACAAGGGGTTAAGGCATTTAGGGTGTAGGTGTGAAAAGCTTAAAGAAGAAGGGAGGAATTCTTCAAAGGCAGATTACAAGGGGAGAGAGAGTGGGAGTGACAGAGCGCAAGAGTGAGAGAGAGAGTGGGAGGGAGAGATAGAATGGAGAGAGGTAAAATGTGATATGCAGATAATACTATTAGTATTGATTACAATAATATTGATATTAATAATAACATCATAACACAGGTAATGATAATAATAATAAAACAAAAGAAAACACATAACACTAATAATAAAAATACTATTAGTAGTATAAATAATAATAATACACATGATAATGCGAGAGAGGGAGAGAGAGAGAGAGAGACAAATGCAAACATACATACACACACGACAAAATTAATGCAAACACACATGCTCAAAAACATCACGTATGCGGGTTTCCCTTCCATATATATGATAAATGGTTGGTTAACTTTTATCACGCCAGGGTTGAGTTGGTTTAAGTGTAGGATGTAATTTTGATTGGCTGCGGTTCGAATCCTGGCTGAAGCCTAAACATTTATTCATGGAACTTTGGCGTAATTGTGAGATATTATACACTATCTAACTATTTCTGTCTCTATCTATATATATTTCTATCTATCTTTTTATCCATCCAGCTATCTCTATCTATCTCTATATATATATATAAGCAATTGACTCTCCGGCAGGG
The DNA here is from genome assembly GCA_032716605.1 of Paralithodes platypus. NCBI lineage: Eukaryota > Metazoa > Arthropoda > Malacostraca > Decapoda > Lithodidae > Paralithodes > Paralithodes platypus. Next base: position 13,141,816 of record CM064574.1, on the reverse strand, counting down.
AATGGTAGGCGTACAAGGAAGAGCAATACCAAAGCGTAAAGGAACATCTTTATTTTTTTTGTTTTTATTAATTTTTATTAAAGGCTAACGGTTTCCCAGCACTACTAATTGATACATGTATAGGCAGACTACTTAAGCAATTATATTCTCCTTTGCCCGCTATCACAACTGTCAGTAAAGCCCCCCATTAGTTTCTCTGTCCTTATCTTGGAAAACAAAGTCTAACTTTGAAACACAAACTTCGCAAATTAATTTCAGAATTCTATCCACATGTTTCGTTAAAAATAATGTTCAAACCACAAATGACAATATCCCAAATGTTCAAGGTAAAAGATCATATCCTTTGCGTTTTGCAATCCTCAGTTGTTTACTTATTCAAGTGCAGTAGCTGTAGTGCTACCTATATTGGTCAAACAAAGCGCCAATTAGCAACGAGGATTGCCGAACACAAGGGTCGATCATACCGCACAAATTTTCCCATATCAAGACCTTCATTTTCGGCTATCAGAAATCATAGTGAATCTTCAGGCCATGCTATAAATAGTCAAAAATTGTCCATATTATTCACTACATCAGACGACATGTCCAGGGTAACAGCTGAGTCTCTCCTCACCCACCATCACCAACCATCCCTAGGCACCCACGAGTCCTCCTCTCCTTTACTTTGTTTCTAGTAATTGGTATGTTATTCACTAAAATGTAGCTTTTCTATATTTTATTTATTTTTGTTTTCGTTTTTGTTGTCTTTCTCTGTCCATAGGTTATTCATTTATTATTCTCTTAATTTAAATTTCAGTATTTTATCCCCGTTTTCTACCTTCCTTCATCCAGTTTCTGGTGTACTTTATAGTAATTTAACCTATTTTTACAAATTGTATATTTGATTGCAAACTTTTAATTTAGGTTCTTTTTTCCTTCTTAGGCTTGAAAATGACATATGTTGGTGTCGAAACGTCGCACATACTCTAGAAAAATAAGTATGTTCCTTTACGCTTTGGTATTGCTCTTCCTTATATATATATATATATATATATATATATATATATATATACATATATATATATATATATAATAAACTAGAAATTGCGCCATAGAACTAAAACCTAAAAATAATACTGTACACCAAATTAAAATTCCCATCGACATCCCCCAAAACAGATGTGCATTTATTTATGACTACATAGGGTTGGGTTCATTATTGACTGTTTAACTAAACACTGCAATGTTTGTCTGTCTGTCTGTCTCTCTCTATTTCTATCTATCTACAGTATCTATCAATCTATTGTAGAGTTCGCCACCTGCAAGTAACACCAATGAGCACACCGCCCTTCGGAATTATGCATAAGGTTTTACTCCCCTAGACAGGTTGTCGACCAAGGCTACACCTGACATTTTATAAGGTGGTTTTCCCTAGATGGGTTGCCAACCAAGGCAGACGAGTACCATCCACCCGGAATTCGATAAGGTCGTTTCCAATAGACAGGTTGCCGGCGAAGGCTGATGAGTCCCATCCACTTGGATTATTATAAGGATGTCTCCCTAGATGGGTTGCCGACCAAGGCTGACGAGTCTTAACCATCCGGTATCCCCAGTATCTAGCTAATTCATCAATTTATCTTCAGGTAATAGATAGTGATAATGAGTTCAACAGGACCAATACCTCTCTCTCTCTCTCTCTCTCTCTCTCTCTCTCTATCTATCTCTATCTATGTATCTATCTAATGATCCATCAATCTATCTTCAGGTACAGATATAGTAAACATTTATACTGAATGGGGTCTTAGAAGTGTTTTTTAAGCTTGATGGAGGTCTAGGGAGCAAACAGTAGAAGAGACTGTAGCCTCCTGGATAAGCTATTTGACCTTTAGGTTTTCCCCGCCCCTCCATGTTTTGGCCTTTACCTTAGTGATATACTGTTATTGATCCACCAGGCACCACCATCCGACATAGCCGAGTGATTTTTTGTTTTTTTCGTATTTTCATTCAATACTCTTTGTATACATAAAGGATAATATCTCGTCTTCCATTTTTAGCTCGAGTAGTTGGGATTTTTTTTTTTTTTTTTTCAATCGGGAATTGTGACGCGCGTGCACACACACACACACACACGCAGTTCCCCATAGCTGAGCGAAATTATTTATTTATGAGCCCCTAGGCCTAGAGTGTCTCCCTATTAACCCTTCGCCCACCACGGGTCCTCACTTCAACACGTGACCTACTGGTGATGGGCTGCTCTATCGGAATGAGAAATGAGCGATCTCTGCCATACCCATAGCTTACTCTGACTGTTCCTTTTACTTATATATTTTCTAGATCTCAAGTGACAGCGTCTCTTCCGTGGATTGACCTCCCAATTTGCCAACCTACTGTAGAGGTTGGTAGATTTTTTTTTGTTTTCTATATTCCAACTACTCCCTCTCGGGCATAGGCTGAGAGCCTGTACATTCCACCGCTCAACACGGTGAAGCCTGTGAGGTCTTGTTCCAGTCTGGGGAGTGAGACATGTGAAGCATCCATTCATGGCTCGAAGCAGTCAAAGTGTCACATTTTCCCTTTGCCCCTCAACTTTCTCTTCATAATTGCTGAGGGGCACAGGGCCCTGGGTGGGGCTTTGGTTTCCCGCACCCTCCTAAGCTCCCCGCCATGGAGTGGCTTCGGTCACCCAAGCTTTATTGTGGTAGGCAGGGAGGGTTCTGTTGGGGCGCTCGGTTATGGCCTTGGTCTTGCTCGGGGCCTTGGGGCTGTTCGGCCAGGCAGCCTGAGGAACAACAACAACAACAACAACATCACGTGACCTTTTCCGGAAATTAATTGTAGTAATGATTGTATTTTTCATATTTTTCATTCAATACTCTTTTGTATGCATATTATCTTTAGTTCATCCCATGAATATAACCAAAACAAAGTAATTGTAGTAATGATAATCTATTTTCCATGTTTTCATTCAATAATGGTAATCAATATTTCACCTTCATCTTTGTTTTTCATTCAATACTCTTTTGTATGCATAATATTTTTATTTCACCCAATGAGTATAGCCCAAAACAAAAGTAATTGTAGTAATGATAATCTATATATAATCAAAGCAATATATATTTACTGTTTGTTTTTTATTTTCAATACTCTTTGTATACACATTTTTATTTCATCCCCCCCAAAAAAAAAATTATATATATATATATATTTATAGTATATATATATATGTAAATTATATATACTGTATATATATACCCTTTGTTTTAAAGTGCCCCATTTTTAATTAGAATTTATATTCATACTAAGACCATACATATAAAATTATACATATATTTGCAATAAAGAAACAAATTTCACTCGTTACATTTTATTATTTTAAATACACGCACACACCTTAGCTATAAAAGCTACGCTACATTTACCGGGTCACATATTATAAAAGGTACATTTACTAATTCGCATATAATATTTTATGCGTGTGCTAGAGTTTATATATGAATTATGGTGTTATACACACCCATACATAAAATAACTAAATAGTATATATTACATTAATTCTAATACACGCAGTTGGGGTTCATAGACTCATCTATATAAAGTACAAATTGTGAACACACACACACACACACACACACAACTTTGAGGTAGGCACAACTTTGAGGTAGACACAACTTTGAGGTAGACATATTTGTTTCAAAAATACTAAACTACACACAGACATCTCTCATCGACTAGTCGAAAAAGCCTCCCAACCCGCTTAGATCCATCAATTGGCTATCTATCAACCCCACTTGTATAGAACTTTCAATTAAATCAGACATATGAATGGGTACATCGGAGGCTACAATATTTTCACTGTCCTCTTGCGGTATAAATATAACTCTTATTAAGTAAATCCAACTCGGCGCATTGGGTTTTTTTTTTTCATTCTTTTCATGTCCCCCACTCTTCTTTCCCACGCCCTTTCGTTTGCAAGATTTTTCGACTCTGCCCCCCCTCAGCCGCATCCCTGTGGGGGGATCGGGCGAAGGGGTTGCCGACGTCTTTTCAGCGGTTGTTGTTGTTGCAAAGGGGCGCCAATCAGAGGACCCCCAACAGCGTGGGGATTCAATACGGCATCCTCGGTGTTGAAGGAGCTGTCGGGGGCGGTCGGAGCGGAGGTGGAGGGGGTGGAAGTTGCCATCGGGTCCTGGGTGACGGTGGGGCGGGGGGTGGGGGTTATTGCAACCGCGGGTGTGCTCACCCGCGTACCGGTATTTCATAATTTTTGTTTTCGGTTATTTTTGTTTTCGGTTAGTCTAGGCTATCATCCCTGGTGGCCTATTTCTGCGTACTTCAATTTTTAAATTTTCAGTTAGGCTATCACCGCTGGTGGCCTATTTCTGCGTACCGGTATTTCATAATTTTTGTTTTCGTTTAGGATAGGCTATAACCCCTGGTGGCCTATTTCTGTTTAAATAAACATAAAACAAAATTCGGTTCGACTATCACTGCGTATTCAAATTTAATTTTGTTTTGTTTTAATTTTCGGTTAGGCTATCACCGCTGATAACCTATTTGTGTACTTGGGCGGGTGCCCAACCCCGAAAAGGGTTGAAATAGGGGAGCTATCCCCCCGCCAAAGGCGGCTTTCTAGGGCCTTTCTTAGCTGATGCTGAGAGGATTGGGTTCTAGTCATGTGGTGATGGGCTGGTCTATTAGAGTGAGAACTGAGCAATCTCTGCCATACCCATAGCTTACTCTGACTGTTCCTTTTACTTATATATTTTCTAGATCTCAAGTGACGGCGTCTCTAACGTGGATTGACCTCCCAATCTACCAAGATTGGAAGCCAAAGCGTCACATTTTTCCCTTGCCCCTCAACTTTCTCTTCATAATTGCTGAGGGACACAGGGCCCTGGGTGGGGCTATGGTTTCCCGGGCATTTCCGCACCCTCCTCAGCTCCCCGCCATGGAGTGGCTTCGGTCACCCAGGCTTTATTGTGGTCGGCGGGGAGGGTTCTGTGGGGGCGCTCGGTTATGGCCTTGGCCTTGCTCAGGGCCTTGGGGCTGTTCGGCCAGGCAGCTTGGGGAACAACAACAACAACAACAACCTATTTGTGTGTATTTCAACATTTTTGTTTTCGGTTAGGCCTATTTAAGTAAGTGAAGCGACCTGAAGGGAGTGAAGTGTTTTTAAAGTGAGGTTAGTGTTTTTAAAGTGAGTTAAGTGTTTTTAAGTGAGTGAAGTGATCTGAAGAAAGTGATCGTCACCATGCCTCGTGCCTGTACGAACTGCGCCGGTAGGATTGGTGCTTCCATGTTTGCTCCTGCCGATCCACAAGTCTGCCGACTCTGCCAGCAACGAGAGGATTTGACAGCAAAATTGGATGAAGCCCACAACAAGATCAACGCCCTCACCAGGAAGCTGGAATCACTCCAAGAGTTTGTAACACTCAACGTTGGAGTATCACTAACTCCAATTGTTTCAACTCCAGCATCCACCACCGCCCCAACGTCATCTGCCAACAATCCAACACCTGCAGTAGACACTGCAGCAGATGCTTCTGACGAACCTGAGCCGACATCATACCAGGACAGCCGCCCTGTTCACCTAAGTCTCTCCCCCACTCCTCGTGCAAGAAGCCTGCTAGCACGAACAGTACCAACCCCTCGACCCCGTTCCAACCACTCCTCTCCCCGACCTGTACGTAGAGTCCCGCCACCACAGGTTTCCGGATTTACACCAGTGAGGAACGGTGCACGGCCAACGCAGAAAAGATTTCATCTACCAGTCACAATGTCAAACAGATTTGAGATATTGGTAGAGATGGAAGACGAACCAGAAGAGACCTGGCTTGTTGGGGATTCCATCCTACAAGGACAGGTCGAAGAGTTCTGCGACAGAGTCCCAAATCAACGGAAAAGATTTTGCATCCCAGGAGCTGGACTGGACGACATTGTGGAAGCCTTCGAAGATACCACAAAGGATGCAAATGAAAATACCCTTTTTGTCATCCATGCTGGTTCAAATGACGTCATGCGCACCAGATCCGAAGAGTTGATGGAGAAATATCGCAAGATGATCCAGCACTACAAAAACAAGTCAAGGAATATCATCATCTCAGGCATTCTCCCCAAGATCGACGCACCTGACAAATTCTACGACAAGGCCTTCAGCACAAATAGCCGACTAAAATATTTGTGTCTGAGGGAAGAAGTTGAATTCATCAACCTCTGGGACAACTTCTACAACCAGCCTACTCTGTTCCGCAAGGATGGCACTCATCTAAACCCTGTGGGTTCAGCACGCATGGGTCGTCTCCTACACGAAGCAGTCCGCAGCCATGGATCAAAAAACGCCATCCGAGAAGAAGCAGCAGTGACATAAATCATCCAACGCCAAGAAAAAAACAGAGGCAACCGAGAACCACCAGCGATAAGGACCGAAGAGAGCGATCCGAGGACAGCCATGAACATAAATGTAGATCCGACAAGAACCAGAAATATTATTAAAGAGCGTTCCGTGAGTTCTAAAATAACAAATTTAAAGGTTATCTATGCAAACGCTCGTAGCATACGCAATACATTTTCAGATTTAGAGGAGCTAGTGTTTACAGAAAATTATGATGTAATTGGCAAAACAGAATCTTGGCTCAATACAGAAGATAGCAGATACAGCAGAGTATTCACTTCCCGGTTATGTAATGTTTGAGAAAAGCCGAATAAATCGAAATGGAGGTGGCGTTTTACTTTATATCAAAGAAAGTCTTAACCCTACCCTCTTGTCAAAACCTCAAATTGTGAACGTCGACGCATATTTTGTGCTAATAAAGAATAATAAAGGTACAAAAATAATACTTGCATTAATATACAGACCTCCAGCTCAATCAGTGCAAACTGACCGAGAAATTTACGAACAAATTGCAGATGTAAGTAACTCACAAGATACCGTAATTTTTGGCGACTTTAATTTACCTGCGACCAAGTGGGGCGATACCCTTACTTCACACTCCGGACATGACTTGTATACGAACTTGCAAGAGAGTTCGCTTTATCAATTTGTTCGAACGCCAACCCGTGGTAATAACGTTCTTGACATTGTACTTGCAACAAAAGAAGAATTAATAGAGAATTTGAATGTTGGTGATGAATTCAGTAACAGCGACCATCGTACGATAACTTTCACTTTAAATTTTACTAGTAACGAACCAAATAGTAGCATCGAAAAAGTCCCTAATTTCAAGAAAGCAAACTTCCATAAACTTAGAGCTATGTTTAAAGAAACTGACTGGAGCTTTTTAATTAACAATAACGACATAAATACATCTTGGAAGTTATTCGAAACCACTTACCTAAAAGCAGTGCAAGACTGCATACCATCTAAAATACGGCGTCCAGACCATAATAAAAAGCCCAAATGGTGGAATAAAGATATTTCAAACTGCCTGCTTGCTAAAAAATTTGCTAATGATAGATTAAAATCTTCACAAAATGACGAAGAACGGGTGAAATTTGTAGAGCTACGACGCAAAGCCAAAAAGTTAATTAAGCAAAGTAAAAAGACCTTAGAGTTACATATTGCGAATCAAAGTAAAACAAACCCGAAAAAATTCTATAGTTATATCAGAAAGAAAAAAGTAGTTACTTCAACTGTTAGACCGTTAGTCGATGAAAATGGAGAATACACCAAAGACGAAGTACAAATGAGTAATGCCCTGAATACCTTTTTTGCATCAGTTTTTACAACAGAAGACCTCAGTGATATCCCTACACCATCGCCGATTCAGATTGATAATTCAGATGTTTTAAGCAATATCACCGTTACAGAGAGAGAAGTATTGAATTGTTTAGATAAACTCAAGGTAAATAAAACGCCTGGACCTGATACAATCTCGCCTAGAGTTCTAAAGGAAGCTAAGGATGAGCTCTCCAAACCACTGACATTACTATTCAATAAATCCTTGCAGTCTGGAACTATGCCTGATCAGTGGAAGCTAGCCAACGTAACACCGATATTCAAAAAAGGCAGCAAATCCCTACCCAGTAACTATCGTCCAATTAGCTTAACCTCAGTTGTATGTAAAATGCTAGAAACGGTCATACGAGACAGACTCGTAAATCACTTAGAGGAAAATAACATACTTAAAGATACTCAACACGGCTTTCGTAAAAAACGTTCCTGTTTAACAAACCTCTTAGACTTCTTCCACGATATCCTCAACCTCTACGATGAGAGTAAAGCTGTAGATATTATATACCTTGATTTTCAAAAGGCCTTTGACAAAGTTCCTCACAAACGTTTACTGCTAAAACTAAAAGCGCATGGAATACAAGGCGGTGTGTTGAAATGGATAGAAAATTGGCTCAGCGACAGAAAGCAAAGAGTAGTCATAAACGGTAAGGCATCTAAATGGACCAATGTAAGTAGCGGGGTACCCCAGGGATCGGTACTAGGACCAATTCTCTTTCTAATTTACATCAACGACATAGATGAGGGTCTCACCTGCATAATCTCAAAATTTGCTGACGATAAAAAAATTGCAAATAGCGTACTCTCAAAAGAACAAGTTGACGATATGCAACACAATCTAGATAAATTGTCATGTTGGGCCCAAATTTGGCAAATGAGTTTCAATGCGGATAAATGAAAAGTACTACATATCGGATACCTAAATGAGAAAGCAAACTATTCGATGAATGGCACTCAGCTTAAGAATGTAAACAGAGAAACCGATCTGGGAGTAACAATATCGAGTAACCTAAAACCGAGTCAACAATGTTCAGAAGTTGTTAAGAAGGCAAACAAAATAATTGACTTTATAGGCAGGTCATTTGAGCATAAATCCAAAGAAGTTATCCTAACCCTTTACAATTCCTTAGTCCGCCCTCTTCTGGAATACTGCGTTCAATCCTGGTGCCCTTATTACCAAAAAGATATAAACAAGCTAGAACGAGTTCAGCGTAGAGTTACCAAAATGATACCTAGCCTAAAGAACAAACCATACGAAGAGCGTCTTAGAGAATTAAATCTATTTCCTTTAACCCAGCGCAGATTAAGAGGTGACTTAATTCAAGTGTTCAAAATCATCAAAGGCATCGACAATATGAACTGTAGTAAGTACTTCACTATCGACCAATCTAATTACACGCGGGGAAACGGTTGCAAAATTATTGGTAAATCTTTTAACTCACACGAATCTAAGAATTTCTTCTTCAATAGAGTTGTCAACTTGTGGAATGGGCTTCCCCGAAACGTTATAGACTGCATCAACGTTGATTCATTTAAACTCCGCGTAGACAAATATCTCGCATCAAACCCGCGACTGACTTCGTTTGTAAATGAATAACTTTATTTTATCCCCCCCTCAGTTACTAACCCATCTGTCCCCTACTAACTTCATAATCCTGCCACGGACATTAGTTCCAGGGCAGTAATTCCCTTTCCAATGTTTCCTTACCCACTCTAAACCACTATTTGGACACTTGATCCTCAGTGTTATGGAGGACAAGCAACCTAGAAGGGTCACTAGATCTGTTGTTGCTTGATTTCCTTTGTACTCCTTTGTACCATCCCCACCCCTGCCCCCGCGGGCATGCTCACCACCCCCGCCCCCGCCCCCGCTACCGTGACGCTTACCACGGGCACGGGCACCGTCGCCGACCGCGTCACCACGGCGCTTACCACGGAGGGCGCGTTGGATGTCGCTCGGGGATTATTCCCCACCGACCCACTCATCACCCCCGCGAGGATGTCAGGGTGAGGTCTCGTCCGCGGGTCTCTATTAGAGGCATGGGCGGGGGCGTGGTTGCCATTTTGGTCTCGAGTAGATGCGTGGGTGGGGGTGTGGTCTCCATTTTCACTCAGCAAACCCTGATTTTTTCTCCTCTTTGCCTCCTCTCCCCAATCCACATCTTCGTGCTTTCGACACTTCCCCCTGCTTGGATTATCTCGAGTGGGTATCTGTATCTGCAGGGAGTTGATGGAGAAAGAAGCGTTGCTTCCGATGTGAATGTTAACACATTACGAGCGGGTGGGTCGGTAACTTCTACTACCTGCCAAGTGGGTGGTTTTTACCCTAAATGGGGTTGTTTCCGTGCTCTTTTCATGCATAAACAAGACCCAGAGCGTAATACAAGTATCTATCCCTGAAAGGGCGTAAACAGAGCTTTCCAATGACACCCGAACCATCCTTCTACGACCACTGGTTCTCTTTCAACGATCGTGCAACATGAGTGCAAAAACCCTAAAATAAGGTAATTTCCTTACATAATTCCCTGTGTAGCGAGTGAGAGAGGGTGGAGGAGGGTGTAATAAATTTCAGTCGACCCACGGTGGTGGTGGCGAGCGGTCAGGCCGGAATCTATGCTCCTCGCACCGCTCAGCTCTCTCTCAGAGCATATTACGTGCTCAAAATTGCACTCGACATCTGTCGAGGCCCGCATATGGGCACGTTTTCTTTAACTCGACATATGTCGAGCGCCGATGGTTAAGGGTTAAAACACACGCCGGCATCGCCCATCTCTGAAAAGATATAAACAAAAATTTTAGAATTTTAATATTTTCAAAATAAATAATCATACCAGATTATGATAATAGAACGCTAGTTATTACTCTTATTTGAATAACAACACCATTCAGGGCGGGTGCCCAACCCCGAAAGGAGTTGAAATAGGGGAGCTATCCCCCCGCCAAAGGCGGCTTTCTAGGGCCTTTCCTAGCTGATGCTGAGAGGATTGGGTTCTAGTCATGTGGTGATGGGCTGGTCTATCAGAGTGAGAACTGAGCGATCTCTGCCATACCCATAGCTTACTCTGACTGTTCCTTTTACTTATACAGTATATCTTCTAGATCTCAAGTGACGGCGTCTTTTCCGTGGATTGACCTCCTTACTGCCAAGATTGGGAGCCAAAGCGTCACATTTTCCCCTTGCCCCTCAACTTTCCCTTCATAATTGCTGAGTGGCACAGGGCCTTGTGTGGGGCTTTGGTTTCCCGGGCGTTTCCGCACCCTCCTCAGCTCCCTGCCTTGGAGTGGCTTCGGTCACCAGGGCTTTGTTAGTGGTAAGCAGGGAGGGTTTTGTGGGGGCGCTCGTTTATGACCTTAGCCTTGCTCGAGACCTTGGGGCTGTTCGGCCAGACAGCCTGGGGAACAACAACAACAACAACAACACCATTCACAAAGTTAAAAAAAAAAAAAAAAATCTACGTTGGAAAGATCGCGCTTATTTGAAACCCGATCAACTTTGGAATAAAGTAACTACGCTTATTTCAATAACAACTCCACTCGCAAACTTTAAAAACAAAATTATCCTCATTTTGTTGTAATGGACTTATCAATTGCGAGATAAAATCTTAAAAAAACAGGCTGGGTACTTTATATTTACGACATTTATTTTTCTATAATGGAAACTCGCTACACTTTAATACATACCTTTGAAGAGCTCGGTCGTTGTCTTTGGGGCCTTCTCATCCGTACCTTCCGACGATAAATTCTGATGTCCCGTATTCATTTCTAATAAACAAGCGAGAAAAGGCATATTTTAATATCATCTTCAACAAAATGTATCATCTTAAAAACTAGGTGTTTAATAAATATACTATTTTGAAACGTCGCACTAACTTTGGGAAAAGTATCAACTTTAAAAATGGTTGTGTACTGTAATTTATAATAACTTGTCTGTATGTATATTGGAAGTACCGCACTCAATCAACTTGGGGGAAAATTAAAAAAACAAGACACATAAATCAACTCAAACTATAACACTGGTAATACTACTACTATTAATACTACAATTTAGTGACTTTATCAATCGCGAGATACAATTTCGGGAATATAACACAACAAGCGGTCGGATGCGAAGCTTACCTGTCAAGTTGTAGACGTTGGCGCTGGTGGAATATGACTGCCGTTTCCTTACATTGTGGCCCTACCCCCATACAACCGAGCCCGTGACATTTACGCAGAATCGTAAATTAGGTCTATGATTCACTCACACATTGGTCATATTCAAAATTATGTCATTGGCTCGACTGCGTCAATGCGCAAAGCTTCAAACAATAACAGTAGTTGAACCCCGAACAAAATACAGTCTTACAATCGGGCATGTGAAATGTTTTATACACATATTGTAAAACACATCTATCATTCTTAATAAAATTATTTTTCTGATCATTTTGTTGCAAAAACTCTCACAGCTTTGCAATACTAGTTCGTGCGCACAAATAAAAAAACTGGATACAATAGGCCCCATACACCAGCAATACAATTTATCCGATTGTAATCTATACACCCATCTTAAAAAACTAAAATCCTCGTATCTATTTACAAAATCTCTAAAGTTGTAGGAGTACATTTTCGGCGGAAGAGCGTACGAGTCAAAAAAGTAAATACACTTTTTATATACGTAAAATACCACCCAATGTCCTATGAGATGTATTTTTTCCTTCGGCTAAACATTGGCGATAAATATAACATCCTTATTGTATGAACGCTTTAAATTGATCCTACCCACTTCATCGGTGGAGAGACATCCTAGAAATTGTATCTTATTGGGATCTAATTTTCCGCTAAGCGCCTTCAAAATGTGTTGGCTATTCATTTTTTTATTTAAGCCCTACTTTCGCAGCTCACGTTTCTTTCCGCGTTTATGATAATGACCCCTTTCGTATCGCCGAATATTAGATTACCCAGGTTCTTATCTAATCCCCTTTTCAGCTGAAGGCTTATTCTCGGGTTGCCACTTTGTTCTAGCGGCACTGTTCCTTGTAAGTCGTCGGGTGTTAGACTATACACCAAAATCCCTCCTCCTTCCCATTATTCAACTACTTAACACAATACTTTCAATTGACTAAATAAAATAAAAAGGATTGTGACAGACGAAAATAATGAACTGTTCTGAACTGTCTGCAACACAAGCTTTCTCGAGAAGGAAAGTACACAATGATAGGTAGACTGTAGCTATATTCTCTGCCCTGGCGAGTCCTAGCAAGTAAGCCATGCGGTTCTGGGGGAAGCGGTGAGCGTCACACCCCACCCAAGATTTTTAAGAGGCTCCAACTATGAGGTCTAAATCTGACACGCAGAACCCATACAAAATTCGCCACTCCTAGCCACCCAGCGACAATGAAATGTAAAGCACAGTTCTCATCAAAATAACACATTATAAAAATTAACAACCCTTCCCAACACAATAGATTAAATCACATAGTTTTACTCATAAGAGCGAGCTTCACTAGCCCAGCCTTCTGAGAGGAGTACAACTCAGAATTTCTGCTATAACATACTTAACAAAATTTAATTATCAAAGAGTTTTTATAGGATTTTTATATTTTTAATATGTTTATGGCGGCTGCACTACAGGGGCAAGCCTAGTTTTTTCTTCTATACCAACACAGCAACTCCTACTTTACGACCCAATTCGCTGGGCTACACACGCGAGCCAACAAGAACCAGACGTAAACATACTAATCAAACCAAAGTAGGAGGCTACCCTTGTGATGATCTACCCAGGGTCTTCCACCCTCGATAAGCAATCTGCAATCACATTCTCAGAACCGGCAATATGGCGTATGTCTAGGTTGTATTCCTGCAACATTAATGACCACCTGGTCAGCCTCATATTCCGGTTATGGAATTGATCCAGGAACTTGAGGGGGTGATGGTCGGTGTAGATCACCACAACTGGTCCATAGGCTGGAACATACACCTCAAAGTGCCTGAGTGCTAGCACAATCGCCAGCAGTTCCTTCTCAACTACTGAATAGTTCTTCCGCGCCGAGTTGAACTTTTTTGAGAAGAAACTGACTGGGTGCTCCAGCCCATCTTCGTCTGATTGCATCAGAACAGCACCAGCCCCCACACCACTGGCATCAGTTGCCAGCTGGAATGGTTGGCTAAAGTCCGGGGCCCTGAGGATTGGGTAAGTACACAACAGGTGTTTTACTAGCAAAAAAGCCCTCTCACACTCAGGCGCCCACTTAAACTTTCTATCTTTGGCCAATAGGTCCGTCAGAGGAGCCAGCACAGTAGAATAACCCTTTATAAAGCGGCGGTAGTAACCAATCATACCCAAAAACCTCATGATCTGCTTCTTGGTGGACGGCCTGGGGAAGTGGTTAATAGCCAATATCTTGTTCTGTGGGGGGCACACCTGGCCCAAACCCACCATGAACCCCAGATACTGCACAGTAGCCTGCACAAAATCACACTTTCCCAGGTTGACCACCAAGTTTGCCTCGCTTAATTTCTTAAATAGGGATTCTACATGTTCACAGTGGCTCTTGAAATCGTCATCGTAGATAATGACGTCGTCCAGGTACACGGTACAGTTCGGAATGTCAGCCACCAACTCATTCATCAAGCTTTGGAAGGTCGCTGATGCGTTCTTTAGACCGTACGGCATGACATTACAACGATATGTAGCACCATCCACCACAAAACCACACACCTCTTTCGCCCGTTCAGACAAGGGCACCTGCCAGTAACCTTTTACCAGGTCCACCTTGGTCAAGAACTTGGCCCTGCCAATCTTGTCTACACAGTCATCGACCCGGGGAAGAGGATATGGGTTGGTGGGAGTCAAGCCGTTTAGCCTGCGGTAATCAACACAGAAGCGCACCTTGCCATCCGGCATAGGTTGCAGCGTTACGGGAGATGTCCACTATACCGCCCCCTTCTCGATCAGTCCCTGTTGCAACATATACTCCAACTCTGCCCGGAGGGCCGGAAGTTTAATAGGGGGCACCCTAAAGGGCACTGATTTGAAGGGTGGGTGGTCTCCGACGTCAACGTCGTGCACCTCATGAGTAGTGAGGCCTGGGTGTTCCGCAAATACAGTAGGGTATAAACCGAATAGGCGCTCGACAGCCACACGCTGTTGCTCAGGTAGGTGTTGCAAAGCCTCATGAGCCGCCTGTCTCATGTTTCCCGCCCACTGATCTGCAGAAACATGATAATCCCAGTTGTCATCCACCTGCGCATGACTGTCCCGTTCTCCTTCTCCACCTTGACTGCTGAAAGTCATCACGGGGACAGTGAGAGGCTCAGGTGGGCGCCTCACATACTCATTCATCAGGTTGACATGACATAACTGATTCCTCTTACGCCTGTCTGGAGTGGCCACCAGGTAATCTAAGTCCGAGAGCTTCTCTGCTACCCTATAAGGACCAGCGTACTTTGCGGATAAGGGGTGACCTACAAGAGGGAGTAGTATCAACACCTCCTGACCCACGTGAAACTCCCTGAGTTTCACCTTGTGGTCGTACCTGTCCTTCATGAGGGCCTGAGAGCCTACCAGATTGCGGCCAGCCAACTCCAGACTACGCATCATTCGTTCTCTACTCTCAAGTTCGACAGCACCGTTACTACACTTTAGAACCTCCGGGTCTTCTAGCTGCAATTTGCGAATATCTGAGGGAGCTAGCCTGTCTAAGTGTTTGCGAAACAACTCATGCCCTCCCCCAACATCGAACTTTGCATCCCGTTGCTCTCTCCGTGTATACCGTTGCTGCCTCTGAGTCTCTTTAACCCTTATTTAGCGGCGAGCAACATAAGTCGAGTTAAATAAAGCTGGACTATGTGGCGGCGCTCGACATAACTCGAGTGGCAATTTCAGCACGTAATGTGGCTGAGAGAGAGAGACAAGTGGTGGCAGGAGACTAGCGAGCGTATGACTGCTCCAGACCACCGCGGCGAACCTACTGACACAAATCTCAGCTCCCTCCTCCCTCTCTCACTCGCTACATACTCAATTATGTACTGAAAGTACCGAATTACCTGCTTTTTGCACTCGCGTTGCACGGTTATTGCAAGAAAACTATCCATCATACAAGGATCGTTATGGTGTCATTCGAAAGCTCTGTTTATGCCCTTTCAGGGATAGGTACTAGTTTTACGTTCTGGGTCTTATTTAGGCATGAAAATGATCACGTAAACAGCCCTATTTTGGCTAAAAACACCCCGCTGTGCGGTACACATAAATAAACCGCATAGGCCGCTCGTAAGGTGTTAAGCCCTGCCTCTACACTCTCAGTGGCAGGTGGTGGTGCTTCTCCAGACTCTAATAACGGTGCTAATACTGAGTCCCCGAGAAGCGCTGCTGGTACTAAACTCTCACCGTATCATCTTTCAGCACCTTCTCGTGACCGTTCCTCCGCTTATTTGAAGACTGTTGGTTAGGCTGTGACTCCCTGAATGCGAGAGATCTGGTTACAACACACGCCATTGGTTGCACCTGACACTTCTCAACCCACTCCTGTTCCACCCTACTCACGTCGGCCGGCTCCTCGGCAACGACTATGGGTGAAACCTTAGAAGCAGGCACCGCAAAGTCATTGCCGAGAAGGAGATCGACGCCCCCAACAGGCAATTTCTCCACGATTCCCACATCCAGTTCGCGAGTCACACCGTCAACTTCAAGCTCCATTCTAACAAGCGCGTATGACCTAGTTGCATTAACTCCCTGCACCACAACTACCCGCGCCGCATTTATGGGTTTACCAGTGAAATTCTTCAAGAGTGTCTGAGAGGCACCTGTGTCACGCAAAAGCTGTACCCCGTGCTTCTTGCCCCCCCACTTCACGCAGCCATGCCCTCTATGGTCGCAAAGGCATCGCGGACAGGGTTCGAGCCTTCCGGATCCTTCTTCTCTTGCTCCATCCTCTGATCTTATGCCTCCAGCAAACACAGAAGACTTCTGGAACACCCCAATGCTGCGAGCCAATGACACAGCCGCCGAGGGAGGTCTGCTCGGACAAGCTTTTGCCATGTGCCCCTCTTTGTGACAGTGATAACACTCCAATTTCCCCTTGGACTTATACTGAGGTGTAAAAGTCCCCTGACCCTTCTTAAACGGGGCGGTGCTAGGTTTGTGATCAGTCTTGGTGTCATTGCTTTTAAATTTATGTGTGTCCATATTCCGGGGAGGGGGAGGGTAATGCTCCTTAACGCCTACATCGTTTCTCTGTGCAGAGCCGTACCCCCGAATTAGTGACAACCGAAGATCAGCCATCTCTGCTGCTTCTACGAGAGTTCTTGGGTTCTTCTCTTCAAGGTTTAAAGTCAAGTCGCCGCCCGTACACTTATAAAACTGCTCTAGAAGCATCAACTGTTTCATCTCATCAAACGTAGTTGTCTTCTCTGATCTGAGCCAGTTTCCCATAGCGTCGGACAGGTCCCGGGCGTGCTCCAAGAAGGTACTGTCTCGCCCCTTAGTCACACCCCGGAACTTTAACCTATATGTCTCAGGTTGTAGCTCGTATGCCCGCAGGACAGTCTCCTTGAGCTCCTCATAAACAACGCAGGACTCCAAAGGCAGTGCATCGTAAGCCTTGAGCCCCTTACCTACGAGTCTAGAGGACACAAGGGCCGCCCACTTAACTTCAGGCCATTGATGCTCCCGGCACTTCTTCTCAAATCTATTGAAAAACTCTGTGACACCAAACTCGTCAAATACAGGGACCAGTTTGAGAAGGTGCGACAGAGACTGATCATGCGCACGGTTTCCAGTACCGAGTCGCTGTCCCGTCGTCTCAACACGAGACTTCTCTAAATCCATGTCGGCACAGTATCTTGTAGATTCTAATTCAGTCCTAAGCTCAGCTTCCTTCGTCTGTTGCTGCATCCTAGCCAGCTCTTTTCTCTCTTCTATCTTAGCTAGCTCTTTTCTCTCTTCTATCTTAACTAGCTCTTTTCTCTCTTCCATCTTAGCTAGCTCTGTCTGCTGTTGACTCTGATGTTGCATCTTTGCCATCTCGAGCTGAAAGAGCATCTCCGGGGTCAAACCTTGAGGAGGAGGAGATGCAATGATGTTAGAAATTCCCGGTCATCCCCCTAGGGGCAAACCATCCTGCCAGTCACTACCCACCTGCGGAAGCGTGCTCAGGGTCGGTACTCCAATAGGAGGATTGGGAGTCGAGTGAAGGGGAAGCTCGGCCAAAGGGCTCTGAGCACTCACCCTACCTCGGACGCCAGTCACCCCACCCAGCACACACGTCATCAGATCATCCTTGGTCATGCCACTAGTACATACATGACCGATAGCTGCGGCTAAAGCACTGGAGACCGTACCGATTCATACCCACCAACCGGTCGGAAGTAACAGGCCATTGTAAAAAATTCCTTGCATCCTCCTCACTGTTCACCAAGTTAACAACCTGCCCATGCTGCTGCTCCTCAGCTTCTACATCACGTACTGTGTCTTCATCCTGCACTGATCCGCTATAAGACATGATGCTCACTGAAGATTTTTCACTTTGATACACTAAAAAGAAGTACCCCAAACACTTATACAACAATATTCACAATAAAAAAATTCTCGCAGACAGCTTAAGTGCTATATTACTTTGCTAAAAAAAATTATTCTTGCATGTCCTCAAAAAATATTCCACAAAATCAACAAATGTTCACTGCCTAAACTGTGAGAAAAATCTGCACAATAACCTGCAATAATATGTCAGTTCACCAAATCCTGAGCTAGGTCGCCATTTGTTACGATCGGGTCTCGTATAAATCAGTGGCTCTTATACATTGGACTAGACTGGCATAAATGCAACAACGGAAACGCTAGATCCAACCCCTGATATATAATCCCGTCGAACAAAGAACACATATACCCTCCAGAGTTATATCTGCGATAGCGGGGTATCTTAACTCTCAGTATCTATATGCTTCTACTATAGGCTGATGTTCTCTGAAACAGCCTATTACCTATAACATATGGTTGCTTAGTTATGGTACACAAGGAAAAGATAGTTAACTTAATTAAATCACAAGAGTGATCTAATGCAAACAAGAAGAAGGTTTACGTAACGTTACTTTAATCAATAATATCTGTCACTCCTTTATGAAAGAAAGTGTTGTAAAGTCCTCAAGCACCGAACTAGAAATCTTCTGAATAATGTCGGATGCTACTAAGAAGAACGTATCGGAAATGGAACCACAAAATAGCAGGAGGCAGGACAATGCACGTGTAGGCTAAATACACAAAAAGGCTGGACATATAATGTTATTGGACACAAGAATATTATAAGCGGTGCAACTGTAATAAAGCTCGCCACGAAAAAGTAGTACTCCTATTAACAAAACCGGTCTATGCTGGTTGTGTCTCTCTACAGCAACCTAGACCTCAAAATGCTTGTGTAAAAATAATGGGTATGCATAAAATAGTATATGATCTAATCCAGCTAATGTCTACCCGGGTTAATAAAGTCTAACTGGGATGCGCAAAGGTACAGAATTCTGGTGGAGCAAGGCAGCTCCTAGCCTAGTGTGGACCTTGGGTCTGTGCGGCCTGATTACGTTAATATGAGGGGGTGCTCTCTTGAGGATTCTCGATCACAAGTATCGAGTATCCTCCTGGCGACTCTCAAAAGTAAAAGCAAATAGAGTTAGAACAGTGTTGGGTGGAATAGGCAAGCAGCCCTCACGCACTACACAGTCTAAACTCCAAGGTACACAGACAAAAGATCCACCCAGGTAACCCACAGAATCCGTAATGTCGTGTAGCTCAAAAGTAGCCTACACACAGTGAAAACACCAACAGCAAGGTACCTGATCCCTAGTCTAGCATTATTTAACCCTGTAGAAACATTAGTGTTTGATGGAGACAGTCTGAGCAATACAATCTCCCAAAAAGACAATGACTATCTTCAACCTTAATCTAGTACATAAGAAATGTGAGATCCAGCATATAATACAGTCTGGCCACCAATTCAAGGTGTGGATGCAGAGAACTAGAGGGGAATTGATATTAATAAAAGGTGAGGAAGTAGTGGAAATGATAGAGGCAGTAGGAGGGAAAGATTCTAAGACAAGAGTGTGGGACAGTTCATGGGAGATGCTTAGAGTATGCTATCTGGGAAGGATCTGACAAGGATATTCCCATGGACCTCCTGGCTGGAGTCCCAGTTCGCAAGAATGGCACGAGGCCGTGCGACAGTCGCCCAGTAAGTATCCGCATAGTAGGCAGTGTTAGGCAGGAGGCAACGAATCCCGCGAGGCCTATGTAAGGGGGCCAGCCATGCGCCACACTCCCTACTAAGTCACACCACCTTGTTTCTCTCTCTCTCCCTCTCCCGCTCAACTTCCCATCATTCAACTACTTAACACAATACTTTCAATTGATTAAATAAAATAGAAAGGATTGTGACAGACGAAAATAAAGAACAGTTCTGAACTGTCTGCAACACAAGCTTTCTCGAGAAGGAATGTACACAATGATAGGTAGACTGTAGCTATATTCTCTGCCCTGGCGAGTCCTAGCGAGTAAGCCATGTGGTTCTGGGGGAAGCAGTGAGCGTCACAGGCTGATAAGGAGGACATTTGTGTCACTTGACGAAGAAATCTTCAGGAATCTCTATACAGCGCTGGTTAGGCCGCACCTGGAATATGTGAACCAGGTGTGGGCTCCATATATGGTAAAGGATATAGAAGCAGTGGAGAAAGTGCAGAGGAGAGCTAGCAAGCTGGTACCAACGTTGAAGAACGCGGGCTATGAGCAGAGGTTGAGGACACTGGGGCTTCCGACACTGGCATATAGGAGAAAGAGAGATGATAGAGACTTTTAAGATACTGTCAGGAAAGTATGATGAAGATGTGTGTGAAGGTATCTTCTTGATGCGGGAGGGAACAAGAACGAGAGGACACTCTAAGAAAATTTACAAAGAAAGAAATAGGCTTGAGAAGGCAAAGAACTCATTTTGTGATAGAGTGGTAAATGAGTGGAACGCACTGCCCCAGTATGTAGTCGATTCCGAATCAATAAGGGAGTTTGAAAGTAATCTTGATAAAGCATGGGGAAGTCAAGATTTGAAGTTTGATTATAAAACAAAAATACAGAATAGTAAAAATGTTGCGTCTGCTACCGCCGCCGCCAACACCGTGAACGACCGCAGCAGTGCAAGTACTGGTACTGAGCTGGATACACAGGCCTAGTTTGCCTTTTTCCAGAGGATCTACTGTAAAAAACTGTAAGAATAAGCCCATTCACATAATGCACATCCCTACTATTTTCTACAAAATATTTTGCCACGGGGTTGTATTCCAAAGGTTCTCCCAGACCAAACTGCGTCACCAGACCAACGACGAGAGGATAGTTTGTGTCCCGAGGAGGTTCTCTCACCGCCAAAGACCTCACATTAGGCCTATCACACCAAACTGCTCTATTTAAGTCAAATAGCTGCTTTCTCCCGTCGAGAAGGTTGGCGTAAGAATAGATCTCAGCGAGATCTTTAACTATGCCAGCCGGCTTAAAACACGTGGCGTTAATGGCTGTTACGAGGCACGTATTGGGGTAAAAAAACTGTCTGTCGGTTATTCGACCCCGAGTGGGTGTAAGAGGGTGCAGCTCCATTATTGAATGTCGCATATCTCTCTCTCTCTCTATATATATATATATATGTCTCTCGCGCACCCACTCGCTCAACCTCATGTCGGTGGCCATCTAACCTCGAGTCACGTCCACAACCCCTATTTTATAGCCTGTATGACTTCCAACTCTACCTTGGCACCTTTGCAAAAGTGGATGGATCCACGACACCGCCGAATAATTGTTTTTTAGCCTTATTACTGCGTATCATAGACGGATCTGCTTTCGTGCTGTGCATGAGTAATCGGATAAAGGGCACGTCTTCGGGGCTAAATCCCTTCGAGTCTTTCGAATTACTTAATACTTTTAATATGTCAATAATATTATAATCTCATATCGGATCCAAAAGATTGCCCTGGGAGACCCAAGAGACTCCCGTCGCGCTATTCAAGAGTGTACTCTCCGCCGCCAAAGCCGCCAAAGGGGAGGTGTGGCGGAGTGGTCTTGCCACTGGACTGGTAATCCAATGGACCCGGGTTCGAATCCCAATATGTCAATGGGAAGATATTATTTGGATGGAATTTGTGCTGTACCTAGTATCAGTGCATTACTACAGCACACCAAAATGCCAAAAAAATACCCTCATTGTTCCCTGATTAAAATAGCATTGTATGAATATTCCCATATTCAAAAATATGCTACAGGGGGGCAATGCCTAGTGAGTTAATTGCTCAATGGGTGGCGTTCTGAGAGTGAGGGTCCGAGTGTGAGGGATGAGACTGTGAAGTGCAGAGGCGAGGCGGCTTCAGAGATGGGATTGCTTCGAGCCGAGGTGCTTCGCATGTCTCACTCCCTAGACTGGAACAAGACCTCACGGGCCTCACCGTGTTCAGCGGTAGAGTGTAAAGGCTATCAGCCTATGCCTGAGAGGGAGTATTTGGAATAAAGAAAATAAAAACAAAAACAAAACAAAAATTGTGTAAGTGGGGTCTGACCTTTGCAACGGGCTGACTCGTTATTCTTCCCACCGGTACTATATCCCAAGTTGGGGTGAAATGATCTGTCTTCTTTTTCTCGACAACGCGAAAATTGTCCCCTCGATTCGTTTCCTTTTTCTTCTTTGATAGTTTATTTTTATATTTTTTCTTAGTTGCGCATACTCGACTCGTTTCCTTTTTCTTCTTTAGTAGCGTTTTATTATTTTTCTTTGTTGGGCGTAATACCGGGTTATTTTCTACCCTTTTACCGAGGGTGGTAGAATGTTGTTGCGATAACATTTTGTCGACCATATTTTGGGGTATTAGGCAAAACTCCTTCATTTCGTTAAAAGGCCGGTTATAAGACTGGCGGTGAGGGGGAGCAGTACGGAAAGAATAGCCCCACCCCTGTGCGATTTCAAAATATTACTTTTAGAGGGTGTAGATGTTCCTTTGCTCGCTACTTTTCTTATTTCGGTCTTATATTATTCTAGGGTTTTAACCGTTACAGGGTTTTCCGTCAGATTATTTTTTTAAAAGTTGAAACATTTTTGGATAT
Source organism: Paralithodes platypus (assembly GCA_032716605.1). Taxonomy (NCBI): domain Eukaryota; kingdom Metazoa; phylum Arthropoda; class Malacostraca; order Decapoda; family Lithodidae; genus Paralithodes; species Paralithodes platypus. The sequence continues at coordinate 13,119,017 of CM064574.1, read as the reverse complement.
GCAATCAATGTGCTTCTTCTTCAGAGCTACAATGAGTTTTTTGCGCTTATCCGAACCAAGTTTAGCGAGTAATAAAACAAGATCCTTGTAAATGAGGGTTAGGGGAGGGATTAGGCGTGACGACAATGATCGATTCATCCCCCTATATCCCAGGCATCGATCCACTGGTCTTGACTCGTGTCGTAGCCCAACCAGGAAACGTAAAATTGTTTTCGACCATTGACAATTCTAGACTTCTTCATGATAATGGGGAAAAACTCCGGCTTACGAACTTTGATGAGTTCTTCTCTGTAGAATAAGCCCTGGATGGGGGAATTTGATAAATCTTGCAATCTATAGCAAGTTGGATATTGTCGTCTATCTACGGAGGCGATTATAAATATCTCTTCCGTATTTTGCCTGCGAAATCCCTTGCTAAATTGCGACGTTCACTCCGCACCCACTATTCTTATGTAATCACCGACGTTCAACTCTGGACTCATATTTCTCCGAGCTTTATCCCTTGTTTTATAATTGAGATTCCTCTTAAACTGCTCAAGGATCTCTTTCGGATCACGCAGAGCGTGCACCTCGGTCGGGGTTTTTCCCAACCCGCCGTGGATTGTATCGTTGTAGCTATCCACTAGACTAGGAAGAGCGGACGCGTATTCGAACGTCTTACGAGCGGTCATATATCTATACAACCGATGTTTTAGCGTTCTAATAAAACGCTCGGCGATGCTGCTTTTCGTTTCTTGGGAATACACTCTGTAAATTTTAACGCTTTTGGATTTCAAATACGTCTGAAGGGGGCGATTGTAAAATTCCGTGCCCTGATCTACAAACAGACGATATATCCCTTTAAACGTTTCTTCTTCGTCTTCCTCCAACAATTTCTTCATAGCCACCACCATAGATTTTCCATCTTTACGTTTTAAAGGGAGGGCCCTCGCAAAGCGAGAAAATACATTGACGCACACTAAAATATAATTGTACCCTTTATTATATCGCGATAAAAGTCTCATGTCCGCTAGATGCGCAGCCAAAATAACTCGCGGTTTTGGACTGAGAATGGCCCTTCTTTTGAACTTCTTGGGTTGTAATTTATGAAGGGTGTACGGTCTGGAAACTTGTAAGAAGCTTTCGACGTCTTTTAGCTTAATGTCGGGTCGTATGGATTTCGCCGCTCGGTAAAGGGCCCTAACCCCTCCTAAGCTTCCCCATTGATGGGGATCCTCGTAGAGTCTCTTTAGGAGCTCCTCTCTTTGGGCTAATGTATTCATGAATACACAATTTCGCAGGGTCCCTCGGTGGTAATATTAGACCTGAGGGTCAACGTTTCTGGCGTAGTGATGGACACATCCGCTAAAATATAACCGTACGGTTTACTCAGAACAGCTCGTTTATAGGCCTCGAGGAAAATCTTGGCCTTTTCGCGACCGTATAGCTGGCGACCCAGAGTGTCTATCTGGCCTACATCACTTTGTCTAATTAAAAGGAAATGCGTACAATTGAGAGAGATACTTCGAGCGTATTTTCCTTTCATGAATATATATTGAGAAATAAGTATAGCGATTATGCCGCTATGCCGCCCCTTAATAAATACATTGGCGGCCGTTAAATCGTTACCCACCTTGTAGAAAGTTATCGTCGTATATTATTAGTAAACCTTTATTTTGTAGTAGAATATCCACTTCGGGGTCTGGGTCCTTGGATACTATAACCTTTTGTCGTAGTTCGGGCACGTCTTGAATCGAATGATGCGACGACCCACAAATGAACATTTTATAAAACTTTTGGTTATATTTTTTAACGAGTCGCGTGACGAGTTGTGTTTTACCAGAGCTGGAGGCCCCCGCTACGAACACCCGCCCACCCCTATTGCCGGGAAATATATCGATCAGGCTTTCGTCGTAACACTTGGTCATCGCGCCCTCTCACCTTCTCCCTCCCTTCGTTTTTTGTTTTCTCGTGCAATTTCAAACATGCTCGGGGATGGGCGAATGTGCAGCACAACAGTGGTGGAACGAATTTCTTTAAAGTATATTTTACGTCCGTACTGATCGGTGACCAATACGGAAACGGAGTCGATGGATTGTTTGCAAAACTTTTTATACAAGGGTGTCTGTACGGAAAAGTAATTATTAGTTCCACCGTAGGGCAAAGTGGCCAGTATATTGACCGACTGCTCAGTGAATCGAGGGGGTTGTGTTATGTCGCAGTACAGGTGCATGTAATCGATATCAGCGTATGGGTTGGGGGTGAACTCACCCTCACCACCAGCGAGGGATAATGGTCCTCCTCATCACTAACAAAAATATCATAATGGGTATTGGGAAGGAGGACTAGAATAGCCGCTAATCTGGGTTTGAATAATAAACTTATTTTGCAATATTGTAGATTATTGCAGTTAATAAGGGAGCGTTTATGAAGGCAGACGTAATTATTGTCCCAACCCACAACTCCCCGTTCTTCATTGAAATCAAATTCGTAATTTGAGAAACCAAACACGGCTTTTAAAATGGAGAACCAATATGTATTCAGCTCCTCTACAATAGCGACTATATCTTTAGTGGCAATTTTCCTAGGTGGGGCGAATGAATATTGAAGTCGCTTTATCGCTTCATTTTTTGTTTCCGTATACACTTTTAGGACGGCTTCTCGGTCTTGCGGATGAAGGGTATAGACATCGCGAGGAATATATATACCGTGCAAGGTAACTTGGTAATCTCTATCGGGGTTCAAATTTAGAGGTATGATATTAATTTGAAATGAGCCGGGGGCATTGTCCCTGTATACATTCACACTGCCGAGGCTACTTAGATACACTGTAAACTCCTCCTCCGCCCAGACATGGTGACTGAGGAATTAGTTTAACAGACTCGCTCTTTTAAACTATCTTACTTACGACAATGGCTAATATTACTACTACTACTACCGACTCCATCGTCGGAAATCCATCCGGGTGGGGGAGGAAACCTCCACGCCAACCTAGGGGGAGGTGATGTGGGTGAGAGTGAGGGGGATGGCGGGGGCACCTACACGCGCGTGGGGGGGAGGAAGGATCCCGCGACAGCGGGGGCGGGGAGAGGTGGGTGATGAGGGGGGATGCGACAGCAAGGTTGCCGCGCGCTTTATTTTCTTTCGCTCTCTTTGATTTAGGGTTTCTTCCTCTTCTAATCCGTATTTCCGGAAGCATTTTCGCCACAGATTAGACGCACCACCGCCCCTGATGATTTTCGCCTCGCCGTGCTTTTGTCGCTGTTGTTGTTGTCCTCGGTCGACTCTTTGTTTTCGCTGTCTTTGAGGTAGATCGGGGTGGCCGTAGGCTCTTTTGATGACACCGGATGGGTTGTGCGATTGAGGTTGAGTCGAAAGAAGATGAACTCTCTTGTTATCAATAGGGTGGAGGCCTCTCTTCATTAAACCGGAGGTGCACATTTGCCCGTTTACATTGCGAATGCTAACCATTTCAACCCTATCCGTCTCCAATCCTCCCAATATCCGTCTGTACTTATTGTGCGTGTAGTTCTTTACCGCCGATTGAGGTACACCTTTATCTTTTTTCTTAATGTACTCGGTGTAACCAGTGTTCGGATTTTGCACTTGCACAGAGTACATTTTTGGTTTGAGGCAAATCATTTCTTTAATGTGCTTTGCCCCCACCTCGGATTTGACATACCCCGACACTCCTTTTTTAGAGGTGTCGTAGAACGGGTGGTCTCGGGGGAAGTAGCTAAAATCCATAATGTCTCTGATGCGAGGAAGAGAATATAAATCACCCATATCCCGGATGTTAGAGACACACACCGCCACCGAATCGGTATCCCCGTATATGTACGACACATTGTCTCTTCCGCAGGCTCCGCAAAGCGTGTCGTAGAAGAATTCGTACATTTCTATTTTGGACTTTTCGAGGATGGCAAAGCCGATGTAGTTGGGTTGGTTGACGCAGATCGTTCTTTGTCCTCAAATAATGATGGCTCTGTTGTCGTTGAGTGGGATGAGTCTTTGGAACAGGGGATCTCGTAGTCTACGCCGAAGGATCCTGTCGGTGGTGACGAACTCTGTGATGGTGCCGTACTTGATGGGATCCATGAGTGTGCGTCCGAAGATGGAGTTTGACATCACCTTAAAAGCTTTTTGCTCGATCTTGCTACTACTTTCACGTCAGGCTTTGAGGTTACCTAGGATAAAATCTTTGAGGTATGGGTACTGGGTAAATTGATAAATGTTATGGGCTCTGGTTATCTCACCACCCATTCTCAAGTAGAACTGTATCGTGGGAAGGGCGAGGAGGATTTTGTGGACGGGGAGATGAGAGGCTATAAGTTTTTTACTGCACTTGAGAAACTTTCCCCCTACCTTGTCCAACAGGGTCTTGCTGAAGTCGGACAGATGTTGCCCAGTATCGATGTCCATATGGTGTATGTGCAGGGGAAAGTCATCCGTGAATCGGGCGAGGTGGAGGTCGATGGGGGCCAATTCGACCTCGACCCAATGTCCCACATCTCCATCGACGTTGGCGCGCCTCAAGTTGTCGCCCTCGAGCCATTCCTCCCTTTCTTCAGGCAATAGTGTTTTAAACCTTCCCTCTGGCAAAGGTCCCAAACAGCAGTGTGGATACATAGAGTTCTTATCTAAAAAAAAATGTGTCTAGGAATGTCGCTCTCGGGGATAAAATCTGGGTTGATTGTTGACCGATTGTTGGCAATTATCTGGGGTTGTACGAGGGTGGTCAGCCCGCCTCTCACGTTAGATCTGGTCAGGTGGTAAAGCTCTGTGTCGCTAGGGTTCTCAATGTTGGCGTTGGTTGACTTGAGAAAGCTATCGTAGGCGTACCAGGGTAGGGATACGTAGTGGGTTAAATCCAACTCAAATGTCTCGTGCAGCACGTTTCACGACATCTGGAAAATGTCACTTAGCAATCCCAAGTCTACGGTCAGATACGCCATCATGTAATCTTTGAAATTCTCGCAATTTAGGGATTCCCACAGAACTTGCGCATGGAGGTAATCCTCCTCGCTAACCCCCGTTTTCTTCAGCGTGCTATAAAATTGATCCCTAGATGGTAAGTGGGGGGTGTCTCGGTGACAAACTCGTAGGGAAAGCACTGTTTACCGGAAACAAGAAGTTCACGCGCGGCTGGTGGGTAATGAGATATGATCTCCCGAGAAAGGGGTAGTGGCTCCCCCGAATCTATGTGATCTTCCGCCAGACTCGACAAACTTCCCCCGATAAATGCCCGGGCGTCGAGAAATCTTAGGTCACCTAGGTCAATTTGGAGGAAATGTAGCCCACCCCCTTTGGTGAGAATGCGATTTTCCTTGTCGTTCTAGTTTATTGCTGCATCATCGGCATCTTTCAAACACGAGTCCCATGTCGTAGCTCATGTTGAATGCAAAGGTGGGTAGTTGGCGTCTGTGGGTGATGATTTTAGCGTTACAGTTGCGACAGAGGGCCCCGAGATAGTTGGGCCCATTAATGAGGTGGTCATGGTGCCAATGCTTGTCTTTACTACCTCTAAATTTCTCATCGCAAATTTGGCAGACGTTTTGCGTATCAAAATGGATGCGGTCGAGCGGTGTCTGGAAGCTTTTGTACGATTTTCTTTCTTTCTTAATACGCCCCCACTCGGGGGTCAGAGAGCGAAGGAAGTGAGAGGTGGCATCCTCGCCGCAATAAAACTGCTTTGAAACGAGGCGTCCTTCCCTATCCACAATGCAGAACCCGTAGGCCATGGCTTTGTGCTGATGGGTGATGAGGGCGGAGGGGGTTGATTCAAAGTCTCCTTGGCTTCACTCACCCTTCCCTGAAAAAATCGTCGGAGGAACTGATGAAAATCCTTTATGAGCCCAAAATGTTCTCCATCCAATAATACTAAGGGTACAAATTTTCCACTGACGGCACCCTTACGGGCGAGGTAGATGTTGTGTTGGGGCTTGTGACGAGATTTTTTCTTCTTCTCTTTCTCCTCATATTCAGTTTCATCCTCCCCATCGCTAGGAAGTATCGCGTATACGTATATGGATACCATGTTGCTCTTTTCAAAAGCGGCGATATTCTCCCACGCCTTTGGAAATTCCACATTGTCCGGTATGACGACGAGATTGGCGATTGTCTTGGCACTGTTTGTCCTACGATGGAGCTGTCGTATATTGGGCTTCTTCTCCAATAGGAAAAACGCTGTGAGGCACTGCAAGAGACATTGTCCAACTCGATCTGAGGGGTTGAATATCGACCTATATCCTCTGAATGGTAGTCTCGTTTTCCTCTCGGATCCGAGGGTGGAAGAGTAGCCTGTCTTTCCTAACACCACTTTAAAAAGGTCAATTTCTTGTACCATCCAACCGATACCATGTTCCTCTAACCGATTTATGACATAATTAACCAGGTCATCTACGAAGGTGGGAATTTCTCTGCGTGTTACTAGCTGAGATGGGAATATTATGAAAAAAGTGTGTGGGCTAAATTTTCCTCAAACTCATTCGGTTGCATAATTTGTAATCGCATCTCGGCCATTGCTCGCACTTGGGGCGACGGGTTGCCCATGTTATCTACTTCCTCCATTAAAATTCTTTTTAGTTCTTCCCGATTGTTACGAAGGAATGCTTGGATCTTAGGCATCCTCACGGGGAATACTAAAGAACAAGATGTCTAAAGTTCTCCCAAACGTGACTTCTCTGTTCAAGATCCGCGTATATTCTCTGGCTGGTTGTGGGGATTACACCTGTTCACCCCCGCCATCGCAAGACCCGCCCCCGCCACCCCCGCCGTCGCCCCTATGTCTCTCGCCCGCTCGATCATGGCGGTCATTGTTACGCTCCCTGGGAGTACTGGTGATTAGTTCTTTGTCCCATTCACCGATAATGTCACTTTCACGATAATGAGTCAATGATCCCCTTGTTGTGTCGTCGTGGTCACTTTCGAGCGTGCGAGTTGAATTTGAATGATCTAGGGTGGTACTCGAGATGCCCACGTTTGATTCCCATTCACTTTCTTGAGTTTGATTTAATCCGCCTCATTCGTCACTTTCGCGGTAATGGTTGGAAAAAGTTTTGAGTCGTAACTTTCGCTCGGTAAGCCGCGCGTAGTATCGACCTCACCTTCGCTTTCACTTTCACGATCTCGGGCGTAACTAGAGGCGCTCGAGTTTGTTTCACTTTCACGATCTCGGGCGTAACTAGAGACGCTCGAGTTTGTGTCCCATTCACTTTCGAGAGTTTGTTCGGTTTCGCCCCTAAGATTAAAAATGGAATTAACACCGTCACTTTAGTTTCTTCATCGACACGAAGTGAATGATCTAGGATGTTACTAGAATACTCGAATATGTGTCCCATTCACTTTCGAAGGTTTGTTTGGATTCGCCCCTAGGATTTAAAAGGGAATTAACACCGTCACTTTCGTGAGTACCTTCGTCTTCACCGACACTAAGTGAATGATCTAGGATGTTACCAGAAATGCCTGAATATGTGTCCCATTCACTTTCGAGAGTTTGCACGGATTCGCTCTTAGGATATATATGGGAATTTTCGCTGTCACTTTCATAACACGCACCATTTTCACGGAAAGAAGCCGAATTTGGATCTAATTCACTTTCGTGAGCAAAAGTATGACTAGTGTCGTGTTCCCGTTCATAACTTAATTCACTTTCACTTGTGTGTGAGGATTGGGAGCAATTATTGTCATCATTATTATTATTATTATAATTATTATTATTATTATTATTATTATTATTATTGTTAATGTGAGAAATGTGGGTTTGGGTTGGGGGTGTTTTACTAAGGGGTAAATTGGCAGCCATAATCACTGTTAAAACCGAGTGGGCGCTTCGCTAAGCCCCCCGCCGGTAACTGAATGTGGATTCGGATGGGCGGGAATAAGAATGTCGCGTGTGTGTGTGTGTGTGTGTGTGTGCGTGCATGCATGTGCGTGTGTGTGTGTGCACGCGCGTCACAATTCCCGCTTAAATAAAAACATATAAGTCCCAACTACTTGAGCTAAAAATGGAAGACGAGATATTATCCTTTATGTATACAAAGGTTATTGAATGAAAATACGAAAACAAACAAAAATTCACTCGGCTATGTCGGATGGTGGTGCCTGGTGGATCAATAACAGTAGATCACTACGGTAAAGGCCAAAAAAATGAATCCAGGAGACACCAACCATTGTGTGTGTGTGTGTGCAAATCTAAAGGTCAAATCACGTCTGCAGGAATATGGCGGGTGTGTGTGTGTGTGTGTGTGTGTGTGGTGGTGGAGCAATCTAAAGGTAAAAAAACGTAAGCAGGGAGCACCAATACTATGGTGGGGGGGGGGGGGGGGGAGGGGCATCTAAAGGCCAAACAGCGTAACCAGGAGGCACTACTACTATGGCTGGGGGAGGGGGGCAAACCTAATGGTCAAATACCGTATCCAGGAGGCTACAGTCTCTTCTACTGAAAAAAAACTAAATCAATCCATCTTCAGGTACATAATGAGTTCAAGAGGACCAATAAGATGAGTGAGTGAAGAACAAGTGAAGAGGATGCTTACTGGAACCTTCTATTATAATGTATCTCTCTGGACCCCCTTCTCCTTCATGTTTAGCCCCTTTAGTTATGAGATTTTAAGACGTTCGCTCAATTAATTTTATGGTTTTAAGACCTCTCACCCCATTTTGTTGTCAATATTAAGACGTTTCGTACCAATTAGGTGTTGATTTTTTCCTGGCGAGCGAAAGCTAGCCTGCAATTTAAGGGGAACCGGCCTTTGGCCGGGAAATTTTTCTGCCGAAAAATGCAAAACGTTATCCTGAAGGGGATCTTAGGAGTGTGTTTTTTTAAGCTTGATGTAGGTCTAGGGAGTAAACTAAATACAAATTAACATTATTAATCCATCTTCAGGTAAAAATTGTGATAATGAGCTCAACTCTAAGATGGGTGAGCGAGGAACAAGTGAAGAGGTTGCTTACCTGGAACCTTCTTCTGCCGGCTGTAACCCGCGCCCTTCAAGCCTTTTCCCGAGGGCCTGACCATCCCCAAGGTGCCGCACAACCTCTACGATCCAGAGTACCCATCAAGGAGCATATTGGGTAAGGTCTCTCTCCCTTAATCAATCTTTCCTTCATCCTATGACTTAGACTGCTTCAAAGTTAGCGTGTCCAGGCGACGCTTCCAACCTCTATGATCCACAGTTCCTATCAAGGATCATGATGGGCAAGGTCTCTCTCTTTCAATCAATCTTTCCTTCATCCTATGACTTTAAACTGCTTTAACCCATAACTGTCGGGGCATAACATAAGTCAAGTATAATAAATCTGGACTATCTGGCGGCGCTCGACATAGGTCGTGTGGCAATTTCAGCACGTAATGTTGCTGAGAGAGAGAGACAAGTGGTGGCAGGAGAGTAGCGAGCGTATGACTGCTCCAGACCACCGCGGCAAACCTACTGACACGAATCCCACCTCCTCCCTCCCTCTCTCACTCGCTATATACGGAATTGTATGGGGAAAGTGCCGAATTACATGCTTTTTGCACTCGCGTTGCACGGTTATTGCAAGAAAACTAGCCATCATAAAAGGATCGTTATGGTGTCATTGGAAAGCTCTGTTTATGCCCTTTCAGGGATAGATACTTGTTTTATGCTCTGGGTCTTATTTAGGCATGAAAATGATCACGTAAACAGCCCTATTTTGGGTAAAAACACCCCGCTGGTGGCTACATATTATATACCGCCTAGGCCGCTCGTAAGGTGTTAAACTTGATGTATGCAGGTGATTCTTCCAACCTCTACGATCAAGAGTCCCTGTTAAGGAGTATAGTGGGTAAGGATTTTCTCCCCCAATCAATCTTTGCTTCATCTTATGACCTAGACTGCTATAAACTTCATGTGTTCAGGAATAATATAAATCCTCGACGATCCAGAGTCCCCGTTAATGGGTAAGGACTCTCTCCCCCAATAAATTTGTCCTTCATCCTATGACTTAGACTGCTTCAAACTCTTTGTGACCAGGTGACGCTTCCAACCTTTACGATCCAGAGTCCCATTTAAGGAACATTATGTGTAAGGACTCTCCCCCCAATCAATCTTTCCTCCATCCTATGACTTAGACTGCTGTAAACTTTGTGTGTCCAGGCATTTTGACGCTAACGTCCATTAACACCATATGAGGATGAGCACTTTATTGACAACGTTTTGCAGATAGCTTCTAATTCAGGTCACTCTAACGTCCCTTGAATTTGGCTCTCTATCACTCTCTTGGCTCTGGGGGAGACACTCGTTACAGGCAGCCTGTCTTTTGTCTCCCTCATACACATAGCATAAAAAAGTGTGGCAATTTAGAGCCCATTTGCTCTAGCCCTTTTTGAAATGCAGAGGTTAGGGGTTACAATTCCTGGCCTACTTCTAATGCATATAGTGGCTTTAAACCCATAATATGCTCATAATATACCCATAATATGCTCATAATATGCTCATAATATACCCATAATATGCTCATAATATACCCATAATATGCCCATAATATACCCATAATATACCCATAATATGCTCATAATATACCCATAATATGCTCATAATATACTCATAATATACCCATAATATGCTCATAATATACCCATAATATGCTCATAATATACCCATAATATGCTCATAATATACCCATAATATGCTCATAATATACCCATAATATGCCCACATGCTCATAATATACTCATAATATACCCATAATATGCCCACATGCTCAAAATATGCGCATAATATACCCATAATAACCCTATAATATTCCCATATGATCATAATATACCCATAATAAGCCCATGATATACCCATAATATACTCATAATAAGCCCATAATATACCCATAATTTACTCATAGTATACCCATAATAAGTTCATAATATACCCATAATATGCTTATAATATGCTCATAATATACCCCTAGTATACCCATAATATGCCCATATCATGTTCATAATATACCCATAACATACCCATAACATACTCATAATATAATCATAATATACACATAATTATGCTCATAATATACCCATATGCTTATAATACACCCATAATATATCAATAATATACTCATAATATGTCCATAATATACCTATATGCTCATAATATACCCATGAAATACCTATAATAAACTTGGGGCGAAAGGTCTTAAAATCGCCAAGCTAATGGGCCGAAAGTCTTATAGTTAGGATATGGAGGTTAAATTTAGGGAGGGGATACCAGCTAGTAAATAAGACCGTTAAGCCAGGGAATAGAGGTTAAATTAATCTTATCTGTCTTCATGTTTGCATAGAATAAATACTACCTGAAAATCCCCTCCCTCAAATTTAACCTCCCTGTTCTGGCTTCATGCTCCAATATGATAAATACTACCTGACAGTCCCACCCTAAATATACCATCCTTTATCCGGCTTCACACTCATATAGAGTCCTTGCTACCTGATAGTTCCTCCATAAATTTAACCTCCTGGCTTCATGTTCATATAGGATTTTTGCTACATTACGGTCCCTCCTTAAATGTAACCTCCTGGCTTCATGTTCATATGAGGTTTTGCTACCGACAGTCCTTCCTAAAATATAACCTCCTGGCTTCATGTTATTATAAGGATTTTGCTACCACCTAACAAGTACCTCCTTAAATGTAACTTCCTGTCTTCATGTTCATATAAGGTTTTTGCTACCTAACAAGTCCTTCCTTAAATGTAACTTCCTTTTCCAGGTTTCATGTTCCAATAGGATTACCCCTCCCTAAATGTAACCTCCTAGCTTTACGCTCATAATCGATATGCAGTAAGAAATATTCCCTCCTTAAATTAAACCTCCTTCTCTGGCTTCATGTTTAGATAGAGCTCGGACTTACTAACCATCCCACCCTAAATTAAACCTCCGTCAAGATTCTCACCCATTATCCCAGCAACACTGCCAATGGGATATGTAAAGACCTCTTATCCCATTTCTTTGCCAATATTAAGACCTGTCATGCTATTTAGGTGTCAATTTTGTCCTGGCGAGCGATAGCAAGCCTACAATTTAGGAGGAGTCGGCTTTTGACCAGCCCTTTTACTATCGAAAAATGTACAAATTTATCTCGAAGGGGGGACTCTTTCAAACTTGATGGAGGTCTAGGGAGCAAACAAAAAACCTCCCCTTAACATTCTTTGCTGTTTTAATCAATCATTCTCTCTCCTTCTCACTCTCAATATCTCTCTTTCATTCTATCTTACTTTCTTACTATCTCTCTTCCAGGATTCTGTTAGTCATGCCTGGACTGGTATCACAGGACTCTGTGGCTGTCAAGATTCTCAGCCAATATCCCAACAACACCAGCCAGGGAATCATCTCAAGACCTTTAATTCACTCCATTTCTTTGCCAATATTAAGACATTTTGTGCCACTTAGGTGTTGATTTTATCCTGGCGAGCGATAGCGAACCTGCAATTTAGGAGGAACCAAAGGCCGGGACATTTTTCTATCGAAAAATTTACACATTTATTTTGAAGGGGGGTCTTGGGGATATTTGTTTAAGCTTGATGGAGGTCTATGAAGCAAACAAAGTACCTCCCCTCAATATTCTTTTCTATCTTAATAATTCTTTCTTACTCTCTCACTTTCCTTAATTCTATCTCGCTCTCTTTCATTCTATCTTACTCCCTCACTTTCACGTTCTCTCTCTTCCAGGATTATGCTAGCCATGCCTGGACTGGTATCACAGGAGTCTCTGGCCGTCAATATACTCAGCCATTATCCCAACACCACCACCGAGGGAATCATGTCTCACAACTCTATCATTGTATTAATGTACCATCATACGGGACTTACTTTCATTCTATCTTAATTCAACATTCTTTCTCACTCACTCTCTCTCTCTTGCAATATTTCTTTCACTCATTCCCTTTCCTTCCATCTTACTCAAACATTCTTTCTCACTCACTTTCTCTTTTACAATATCTTTCTTTCTATCTTACTCTAACATTCTTTCACTCTCACTTTCTCTTACAATATCTTTCATTTTCTCACTTTCATTCTATCTTACTCAAACATTCTTTCTCACTTTCTCTTACACTATATCTTTCATTCGCTCACTTCCATTCTATCTTACTCTTTCTTTCTCACTTTCTCTTACAATATCTCTTTCATTCTCCCACTCTCATAGTATCTTACCCTAACATTCTTTCTCACTCTCTCACTTCCTCTCTTACAATATATCTTTCATACTATATTACTCTAACATTCTCACTCTCTCTTACAATATCTCTTTCATTCTCTCACTCTCATACTATCTTACTATAACATTTGTTCTCACTTCCTCCCTTTCAATATACCTTTCATTCTACATTCCATCTCTCTCTAAATCACTCTTTCTCACTCTCACTTTCTCTCTCTTCCAGGATTGTACTAGCCATGTCTGGATTGGTATCACAGGAGTCTTTAGCCGTTAACCCGCTAATCGCGAGCTATATGTATTGAACACCCTATAACTGGGAGGACATACTAGGCCTCATTTCATCCTAAAATCGTAATTTTACGATAAATATAGTTATTACTTATTCATATGCGCCTATTTTATGTTTATTATGAAGATATTAACATGTAACAGCAATAAAACAAGTGGGAAAAGTGTTTGGAGGGTGAAAATCGCAAATTATTGCCCACCATTCATTCATGAAATCTGAGGCGGACGCAACGTACACACTGAGGCTCTCTCTCTCATTCTCTCGCACACCACGCAGTTGCTAGGTATATGACCACGCCTTAGAACCGGAATGGAGATGTTGGCACGGTAAATAAACAAATAAACAAGGGAATATGAGGAAAAACAGGTGATAATTAAAGGGGGGGGAAGGAGGGGATTTTGACACATGTGGAGTAGTTATAGAAGATACGGAGGGGAATTATCTCCCTTAACCCATTGAGGACCAGCGACGCACGTTATGCGTCGTCAATGTATGCAACCCTAAACCCCAGCGTGGCATAGGGTGCGTCGTGGTTAATTACTCCGGTCCTATGGAACCTAGAGGGCTCAGATTTGTATGGAATCTGCATAAGTATCCCATGCACCAATGCCGATAGTTAAATACCCTCAAAGTCCAACCGCGTGCGCGTGAGCGCGCAAAAACCTGTTTTTGCATGTTTTGGCTTACCCATTTCCCCTCTTGTAATTCCGACTTTCGGGCGCCCCGTAAGACCCCTTAATGACCTAGGGGATCGGTTTTTGTAGTTTTTCCTTCATATCTAACTTATTCCAGGTGTTTTCTGGAGAAAACTAAAAGTGTTACAACCTGCTGGTCCTGGGGTGTACTTTTATTTTTAATTAGCTGGTGCTCAGTGGGTTAAACACCATTTCTTGTGTTTTAAGTGCAACTGGGGCCTTTTAAAAGGCTATTTTTAGGCCTTACATAATAAGAGGATCGTCGCCTTTGCTCACCAAAACCTCTTGAGAGTGTTCTTATCGTTCCCGGGTTAAAATACTCAGCCATTATCCCAACACCACCGAGGGAATCATCTCTCACATCTCTATCATTGTATTAATGTACCATCATAAGGGACTCACTTTCATTCTATCTATATCGAAAAATTTACATATTTATCTCGAAGGTGGGTCTTGAAGATATTTGTTCAAGTTTGATGGAGGTCTAGGGAGCAAACTAAAACCTCTCTTTAACATTTTTGTCTTTTGTTTTCTCAATAGTTCTCTCACGTTCTCACTCTCAATCTCTCGCTTTCATTCTCTCACTCCCATTCTACCTCGCTCTCTTTCTTTCACACTTTCTCACACTCTCTCACTATCTCTCTTCCAGGATTCTGTTAGCCATGCCTTGACTGGTATCACAGGATTCTGTGGCTGTTAGGATTCTCAGCCATTATCCCAACAACACCACCAAGGGAATCATCACAAGACCTTTCACTCAATTTCTTTGCCAATATTAAGACCTTTGGTGCTATTTAGGTGTCGATTTTTACCTGGCGAGCGAAAGCGAGCCGGCAATTTAGGAGGAACCGGCCTTTGGCCGGGAAATTTTTCTACCGAAAAATTTACAAATTTATCTTGAAGAGGGGGGGGGGGTATCTTTCAATCTTGATGGAGGTATCGGGAGCAAACAAAAAAACTCCCCTTAACATTCTTTGCTGTTTTACTCAATAATTCTTTCTCATTCTCTCATTATTCCACACAATATTTCTTATTCTTTTTCACACACATACACACATTCTATCTCCCTCTCAATCAATCTTAATTCAATGATAGAGTTATGAGATATGATTTCCTTGGTGGTGGTGTTGGGATATATGGCTGAGTATCTTAACGGCCAAAGACTCCTGTGATTATATTGTAAAACTTGCAAAATAAACAAACCAAAACTGTGACGACACAAGATATGCTGTGGAAACAACGCTTAATACAATAACATTTGAAATAAAAGAACACAATCCACCACATAGGGTGTACAGTACTACATGTGCAAGTTAATCTGGTTCCCAAGCAAACTAATCGCACATATAACATATACCAATCCGGGCATGGCTAACATAATCCTGGAAGAATGAATGAGAGAGAGTAAGAGTGAGAGAATGAAAGAGAGAGATTAAGGTTAAGGGGGCCCACCTCGTATTTGTTCTCTCTCTCCCTCTCTCTCTCTGGGTTGTATCCATTCGGCCCGATTCAGCCAACTGTTTTAAGATGTTTATTCCCATCCAGTTGTCGTTTTTTGTATTTGTTTTTGCCAGCAGGTTAAAATTTTACATTTTTCGATGGAAAAAATGTATCCGGCGAGAGCTGGATTTCTTCATACAATGCTGGCACGCTATCGCTCGCCAGGAAGAAATCGACACCTGGATAGGGATAAAGGTCTTATAACAGTAGGGTAAATGGGGTTAAATCGATACAAGCCAGAGAAAGAGAGAAAAAAAGCAGGTGACCCCCCTTAATGTATCATGATACAGGACTCACTTTCATTCTATCTATATCGAAGAATTTACAAATTTATCTCGGGGGGGGGGGGGGATATTTTGTTAAGCTTGATTGAGGTCTATGGAGCAAACTAAAACTCTCCCATTAACATTATTTTTTTGTTCTCAATAATTCTCTCATTTTCTCACTCTCAATCTCTCTTTCATTCTCTCACTCTCATTCTATCTTACTGTTTTTTTTTTTATCTTTTCCAGGATTCTGCTAGCCATGCCTGGACTGGTAGCACAGGAGTCTCTAGCCGTCAAGATACTCACCCATTATCCCAACAACACTGCCAAGGGTATCGTCTCACACAACTCTACCATTGTATTAATGTACCATGATACAGGACTCCCACAAGCGGTAGGTTGGATCCTTTTTCAGTACAGATTGCAGCTCTCTCTCTCCCAAGTATAGAAGGTAGTATTCATAATGTACAGACATATGCTACATAAAAGCTTCCTCCTTTTTACCATGCAGGGTGGGGTGCGGGAAAGAAGGATCTCATATAATCTACAGTATACTGGCCTCCCTCAAAATTCGCAGGGGGTTACGTTCCTGAGAATGGCGCGTATACCTGCAGCCAAGAATACTGTACGCGTAAATAAACCAAGAAATTAAAGAACATACAATAAAGTAGGTGTGCAGTTTTCGCATTACCAGAACAAAAAATAAAACAATAAAAACCTGCATACGCAACTCTGCGACCTAGAATTCTGCAAGTAGTATTGAATATCTTAGGTAAAATCGGTATATTTATATATATATATATATATATATATATATATATATATATATATGTGTATATTATATATATATATATATATATATATATATATATATATATATATATATATATATATATATATATATATATATATATATATGTATATATATATATAATTACATTTATGATCGCATTGAATCTTAACCATTGAAATATTTATCTATAATAAGGTCAGCCTAACATTATTTTGTAGCATTTTGAATATGGTGTAATTCAAATTTAGAATATATATAAGAAAGAAATAGTGACCATAATCTGTGACCTACACCATTCACCTTGACCTTTGAATAACAAAAACACAAAATTTGGACAATCGTTGCATTGACCAACCGAATTTGCCAGCTATATTTGGTGACGATGCGGAACCTGTTCAGTACAGTTCTGTTAGTTTCATTTCATACTGGATTTAAGACGATGTTGTTTAGTTTATGAAAGACCTCCATAAAATTAGCAGGTTTCAACTATCTTAATTAACCCTTTTTACTACCACAGATCCTTCATACGCTCTACAAAATCGTCTAATTATAGCTAGACTACAATACAAAAGACGTCACCGGTACACAAAGAGTTAAACAGTCTAGTAAGAGTTTAACACCTTACGAGCGGCCTATGCGGTTTATTTATATGTACCGCCCAGCGGGGTGTTTTTAGCCAAAATAGGGCTGTTTACGTGATCATTTTCATGCCTAAATAAGACCCAGAACGTAAAACAAGTATCTATCCCTGAAAGGGCATAAACAGAGCTTTCGAATGACACCATAACGATCCTTTTATGATGGCTAGTTTTCTTGCAATAACCGTGCAACGCGTGTGCAAAAAGCATGTAATTAGGCACTTTCCCCATACAATTCTGTATATAGCGAGTGAGAGAGGGAGGGAGGAGGTGGGATTCGTATCAGTAGGTTCGCCGCGGTGGTCTGGAGCAGTCATACGCTCGCTACTCTCCTGCCACCACTTGTCTCTCTCTCTCAGCAACATTACGTGCTGAAATTGCCACACGACCTATGTCGAGCGCCGCCACATAGTCCAGCTTTATTTAACTCGACTTATGTTGCTCGCCGCTAATTAAGGGTTAAAGACAATTATTAACACTCTTCTTTTATTCTTTGACTTTGACCTTTAACCTTAAGTATTATAATATATATATATGATTGAAATCGATGATATTTAAGTAAAATGCAACTAATAGTCGTCAGCTTATCGAAAATGTAGTATTTTTTATGATGAAGGTTAAATTATGACCTTGGTCTGTGACCTTGACCTTTATGTAGGAGTATATTTTTGTTTGCTTTGATATAACCCTAGAAAATAAAATAAGTGTGTCAAATTTCATTAACCCACTGAACCCCAGCTAGTTAATAATAAATGTACCACCCAGGACCAGCAGGTTGTGAAAAGTGTTTTTCCAGAAAACACCCGGAATGGGTTAAAAATGAAGGAAAACCCACAAAAAACCGATCCCCTAGGTCATTAAGGGGTCCTACGGTGCGCCCGAAAGTCGGAAATAACATGGGGAAATGGGTAGGCAAAAACAGGTTTTTGCACGCTCACACGCACACGGTTGGACTTTGAGAGTTTTCAACCATCGGCATTGTTGCGTGGGATACTTAAACAGTTCTCATACAAATCTGAGCCCTCTAGGTGCCATAGGACCGGAGTAATTAACCAGGACGCACCTTATGCGTCCCTGGGGTTTAGCGTTACAAACATTTTGGACGCAAACACTGCGTCGATGGGGCTCAGTGGGTTAAAAATCATCAGTTATAGTCTATTTTTTCCAGCTGATGGCTAATTGAATCCTTTAGCAGCTGATTTCTCGATAATTAATGGAAAAATATGAAACTAATATGTCTGCCCATCATCATCTTGCCAAGTTTTCATAATTAGCAACATATTTCGCTACAAAATGTTCGTAATAGCTAAGTAATTAAGATGAATATGTGGCAATTTAACATCAGCTGGAACAAAATGGACTACCAGTTTCAGAGGTATTAAAGGAATAGTTGACCTTCGACCTTCATCTTGACCTTCATGATGTCTGAAAAATTTACATTTTAATATTCCCTTTAAGCACAACTGTCTCACCGAATTTTGTGAAGTTTACATGAATAGTAAAGAAATTAGCATATTGACCTTATATTTGATGTTGACCTGTGACCTTGACCTATCAAATGGAATTATGTTTATACTTGTATGATCTTGGTCTAGGCATTCCGAATATGCATGATATGCCTAATGAGAATCTTACATTAAATAGGAAATACTAGTACTGTACATATCATATATCGAACTTTAACCTTGACCTTGACCTTCGATCTTAGAATTTCTTATCCAGCATTTAGTTAGCTTAACACCAATTTTCATATTAACTAGCATTATGAATATAGAGTACTTCGTATAAAAACATATTGATTACAAATAGTGATCATATAATGTGACCTTGACCTTTGACCTTTGACTTAAAATAACATACATATATTTGGATGGTCGTCGCATTGACCAACTGAATTTGCCTGTATAATTTGGTGACAATACATTAAACAGTCTAGGAGTTTAGGGTAAATGAATTAATACTCTTGTTTTGACCCTGACCTCTGACCTTAACTATTACAATATTTATGTGAAATTTGATATATATATGATATTTAAGTAATAAGCCATAACATAGCCAGTTTTCCAAAATATGAGTAATCTTTTATAATAAATAATATAAGTTGAACTTTGACCTTGACCCTGTGACCTTGACCTTTATGTAAGAGTAATATTTTTGTTTGCATTGACATTGCCCATAAAAATCTAATAAACATGCCTAATTTCATTAAAACCCATCAGTTAGTTTCATATATATTAATATAATAGTTGACCTTTGACCTTTACCTTGACCTTTATATGTCTCAACATTTATTATTTTCCTTATCACTTAAAGTGCAACAATCTCACCAAATGTGAAGTTTGCATGAAAAGTAAAGATAATAGCATATTGACCTTTTATTTTACCTTGACCTTTCATATGGAATTGAATAGTTTCTTGTATGACCTTGGCCTAGGTATTCCTAATATGCATGGTAAGCCTAGTGAGAATCTAACAGTTAGTATACGAAATACTAGTAAAAAAACTATATTGACCTTTGACCTTGAACTTTGACCTTACCCTTTAACATATGTATCTAAGATTTGGGCAATACGATATCAAGGTTACCAGTAACTTGTATAGTGAAAATGAAGACATTTGAGTAAAAAGTAAAATAAATAGTAAAAGTTAACCTTTGACCTTGACCTGTTACCTTGACCTTTATGTAAGAGTACACTTTGTTGTTCATTGACATTGCCCAGGAAAAAAAAAAAAAAGGATGACTAATTTCATTAATATCCATCAGTTAGTTTCATATATACTTATAGAATAGTTGACCTTGACCTTTGACCTTCACCTTGACCTTCATGATATGTCTCAAAATTTATAATTTATCCTTTTAATTTAAAGTGCAACTATATCACAACATTTTGTGAAGTTTGCATGAAAAGTAAAGAAATTAGCATATTGACCTTTTATTTGACCTTGACCTGTGAACTTGACCTTTACTATGGAATTGTATAGTTCCTTGTATGACCTTCGCCTAAGTATTCCGAATATACATGGTAAGTCTAGTGAGAATCTTACAGTTAATATAAGAAATACTAATAAACAAAATATTTTGACCTTTGATCTTGACCTTTGACCTTACCCTTCAGAATATTTATTTAAAATTTTGTCAATAAGGTATCGAAGTTACCAGTAACTTGTATAGTGAAAATGAAGAAATTTGAGTAAAAACTAAGACACATGAACTATTGACCTTATTTTTAACCTTGACCTTTGACCTTAAGCTTTAAGTTAAATTAAAAATTTCTTTTTGACTGACCTTCGCATTGACCAAATGAATATATCTGTGAAATTTGGTGAAAATCCATCGAATGGTCTAGGAGGAGTTTCCGGACGGACGACGGACGACGACGACAGACAAGCTGAATTGTGGTGCACAGTATACGAGCGGGATCTGTGTGTGCGATACCACTCTGCTTTGCAGAGTTGATAAACATCAGTGTCTAGCCTAGTGTAGAATCTTTAATAAACAGAGACCGACGCTGCTCTCTCATCCTAGCTGATTGGTAATCAATTTTGCAAAATATTTGGCAGATATTATTAGTCATATGACTATATCAATAACTATGCCATAAGTGGCATAGTTGTTGATCTACTCATTGTGGTATACAAAAAAGAAGGTAAATTAATACAATTCTCCCTCAATTTACGACTGAGTTACTTTCCTGAAAACTCGATGTTAAATAGAAAAACCATATAGCGAGCCCTAAAATGAATGGGGCAAATGGGGATGCGTTCTTGGAGCAGCCAAAACCCTAACACAAAGACACAAACACATCTATATATCTTTAATAATATCGTAAATCGGGGCATCGGATAGTGAAGGAGACATGTAGAGGATGGATGGTAGAGTGTGTTGGCTTGCGGGATTCAAACAATTTATAACCAATTTCTATTTAAGGGGAGATGGGCCGTTTTTCTGGTCCCCTTTCTCCCTCATGTTTAGCCCAATTAGTTTTCAGATGTTAAGATGTTTGCCCAATTAGTTAGTCGATTTTAAGAATTTTCGCCCCATTTCTTCGTCAATATTTAGACCTTTCGTGCTGTTTAGGTGTCAATTTTTCCACTGGCGAACAATAGTGAGCCTGTAATGTTGGAATAACCGGCCTTCGGCCGGGAAATTTTTCTACCGAAATATGTACAAATTAATCTAAAAGGGGGATCTATTGCATGTTTTTTGTTTTTAATTTGATGGAGGTCTAGGGAGGAAACTAGGGAAAAAACAATGAATACATGCAAACATTGCCCAAAAAGTGAACCATCTCCCTTTAACCCATTGGCTGCGTCTATATTTGGGCTATTTAGGGCATATTCAGGCACTCCTGAATGATAAATCAAGCATCTGCATTAAATGAAGTGTATTCTGCCGAAAACTAGGCGAAAATAGCTTCAAAATGAGACCAGAACGGTCCCCGCACGTGGTCTGGTTCACCCGCACAGGTGCCAGTGAAACGCGGGAAGCCCGTTATTTGGTAGCACTCGCTCGCTTGGCTACACTGTTGTGAGACACAGAGAGAGACCCGTGCAAGACACAGTTAACCTCAGTGAGCTGCTCGCTGCTCTGAGGGTCGGAGGTGGGCCCCTCACGCTCCCGCCTACTGACACTCGATTTTTACGGTTTTTACAGGCTTTTAAAGCCTGGAAATTGCTGTAACTTGCCAGGACGTTCCAGAACGTCAACCGCAACGAAAGGGTTTTAATTACATACTGTATATATAATAAAATAAAATCAAGGAGCCAAGTGCGAATAAGTGCATTAGCAAATTTTGTAGTAGCACTGTATAGTAGTTGTGCTATGATCCTATCCTCATCCCCTAACCCACAACTCCTGCACACCATACTGCTCAAGAACAACCCTCTGTATTCCCCAAATAAACTGGAAACACATACACTATACTGTGCTTTACTCCAGCTGCCAGTAAATTGAATCCCTTAGCAGCTGATTTCTCGATATTTAATGTAAAAATATAAAACTACCGTGTCTCTGCATCATCTTCTTGCCAAGTTTTCATAATTAACAACATAGTTTTCTAAAAACTATTCGTAATAGCTAAGTAATTAAGACTAAGATATAACACGTTCGGAATACCGGCATTTCCGGAATGGATTTTGGCTTCGGACTTAATTCCCTCTCTTTAGTCCGCAAGAGAGAGAATAAAATCCGAATTGTATTTTCTCTTTCGTAATGTAGTCCGAAAAACGGAAAACAATCTGGATTTTCAAACTTCCGGAATTTCGCCCAATTAGTCCGAAAGTAAGGGGTTTTATTGTAGTACTTTTTTGTTTTATCCATTTTTAGGTCCTCCAGGGAGACACCATCACAGGAATGAGGACGGCTGCTGCCTCGGCTGTGGCAACGCGAGCGATACTTCGGGGTAGAGGTAATGTGGTCGAGTGTTTTTTTTTTTTTTTTTTTTATTCCAACTACCAGTACTAGTAACCTCTCGGGCATAGGCTGAGAGCCTGCACATTCACTGCTCAACACGGTGAAGCCCGTGAAGTCTTGTTCCAGCCTAGGAAGTGAAACAAGTGAAGCACAAGCTACAACCAGCCTTTGCCAACCTGCCATCGCAGACGCGCGGCTCTTGGTTGCCCACTCTGGCTCGAAGCAGTCCCACTTCTGAAGCTGCTTCACCTTTATGCTTCACTGTCTCACTTCCTAGACTCGGACACTCACTCTCAGAACGCCACCTATTGAGCAATTAACTCACTAGGCAGTGCCCCCTGTACCATATTTTGAATATGGAAATATTCATACACTGCTATTTAATCAGGGAACAATGAGGGTATTTTTTTAGCATTTCGGTGGGCTTTGTGGTAATGCACTGATACTAGGTACAGCACCAAGTCAGTCCCAATATCTTCCCATTGACACATCAGGATTTGAACCCGGGACCTTTGGATTACCAATCCAGTGGCAAGACCACTCCACCACACCTCCCCTCGTTGTGCATTACCGTGGTGCTCATCTCTGTGTATTTGCCCTTTAGAAGCCCAGTTTCTTGAAGGTCATTATAATGTAAAACTTGTAAAATAAACAAACCAAAACTGGGACGACACAATATAAAGTCAAAATAACTTATCAGAATTGCTATGTGGAAATAACGATTTAATCAAATAAAAGCTTTAGAAATAAAAGAACACAAAAGCACCTATCACATAACTTTTGTTGTTTCCGTAACTCTGATCTAACAGCTTCTAAAATACACCTTTATAAGATTTCTGTCACTTTTAATAGTCTTCCTCTAACCTAGTTACCAATGTATGTACAGTATATGCGTGAAAGCAGTGCTCGACTGACTGGGGACAAAGGTGCATGGGTCGTTTCGTTCGTGGCCACCCCTTCGAGGATCACGGCATCCGGCAATAGATAGATAGATACATTTTGATAAATTCTTTTGTCTTTACATTGTTCCTGTTTTGGTTTATTTTGCAAGTTATACATTTTAATTACATATTTTTATATAAGTGGGACTATTGTAAGCATTAACTATTTAGAACTGTAGTGGGAGGGCCTATAAACAGACATAACTCACTTAGCAGAGGGCAAGTTTGGTATGCCTGAGACGCGGGTTCAATCCCCGGCTAAGGCCAGATGTTTTCGAGAGAGAAAAATCCTCAATCAACCAGCATTACAAAAATGTTACCAGAATGACGAAGCGAAAGACCTATTGTGTATAAGCCTTTTACCTGTGGAACTAATGTAAGCATTTAACTATACTCTTTCTTTTCATCTGAGAGTAGATTCAATCCCTCAGTAGCTAATTACACGATACTTAATGGAAAAATAAGAAACTACAGTACTATGTCTCTGCATCATATTAGGAGCAAGTGTATATAATTAACACCATATTTTTCTACAAAATCTTCAAAATAACCGAGAAATTTTGGTGGGAACTTTGCAATTTACCATCAGTTGAAAAGAAACAGGGTATAGTTACAACTAACTAACTTACTTGATGTTGTTGTTGTTCCAGATATGATGGATAAAGAAGGAGGTTTGGTGGTGGCAGTGTTGGGGGCGGGTGTACAAGCTCTATCCCACGCCAGGGTCATGGCTCATATCCACAAAATTAAAAAGGTACCTGTACAGTATTATAATGTGTTTTGATATGTACGTTGTGATTGTTGTTAAAACTATATTTACTGATTTTGGAAGAATTTTCAATCAAGTTGGCAAATTTCTAAAATGTATGTATACATTGCAGTTGGACCTAGTTGAATTTTGCTGCAGCATGGTTGCACTATGCCAACATCAGCCAAAGTGATGACATGATAGGGTGGTGTTGTGACGGGACTTTATTGTATTATATTCCAACTGCAGAAAAGCAGCCACGTCTGAGCCGTTACAATGTATGTAATGGAAAACATCGTTAAACCATTGTATGGCAAAAATGTGTGTGACAAGTGCCTCCCCCAGAGTTGAAAGACTGACAGGGCCAAAATCAAGGAATGTTCAAGCCAAAATGCCTGGACACAGGGAGTTTGAATTAATTTAAGTCATAGGATGATGTATGTATTGCTGGCTAAACTTTCTAATAACAAACTAACTGAACAACGATGAATTGCATCCAACAGTGATTTCAGAAACCACAACTGTAATTGAATTGATCTTGTGTCGTCCCAGTTTTAGTTTGTTTATTTTGCAAGATTTACTATTTAATGTATCTGGTGTCAGATGGTGGTATGGGCAAGACGTAAGGAAGCTGCCGAAGCAATGTGTCAAACGCTAGCGACAGAAAAAATCCCCGCAACCGCTGCATCAACGGTAAAAGAAGCAGTACTAGAAGCTGACGTAATTAACTGCTGCACCAGCACGTATGAACCACAGCTGTTTGCAGATTGGGTACAGCATGGAGCCCATATTAACAGTTAGTATTAAGAGTGATTGTGATGTTTTAAGCGTGTGAGTGTGTATTTGTGTGCGTTTTAAGAATAGGTGTGTCCTTACTGTGTGTGTGAGTGTATGTGGGTATATGTGTGCGCGCTTTAAGAATATTGGTGTCCGTAGTGTGTGTGTGTGTGGTGTATCGGTGTGTACTCTTGAAGAATATGGGCAGTGTTTATATGTGTGTATGATGTGTATGCACCTACGTGTACGTATATGTTATTTAACCCCTAACTAGCGGCGTGCAACATAAGTCGAGTATAATAAATTTGGACTATCTGGCGGTGTGCGACATAGGTCGTGTGGCATTTTCAGCACGTAATGTTGCTGAGAGAGAGAGACAAGTGGTGGCAGGAGAGTAGCGAGCGTATGACTGCTCCAGACCACCGTGGCGAACCTACTGACACGAATCCCACCTCCTCCCTCCCTCTCTCACTCGCTACATACTGAATTGTATGGGGAAAGTACCGAATTACATGCTTTTTGCACTCGTGTTGCACGGTTGTTGCAAGAAAACTAGCGGTCATAAAAGGATCGTTGTGGTGTCATTGGAAAGCTCTGTTTATGCCCTTTCAGGGATAGATACTTGTTTTACGCTCTGGGTCTTATTTAGGCATGAAAATGATCACGTAAACAGCCCTATTTTGGCTAAAAACACCCCGCTGGGCGGTACATATAAATAGACCGCCTAGCCCGCCAATAAGGTGTTAAACCCGTATGTATGTATGAATGTTGGTGTATGTGTGCATGTTATATGAATATTGGTGTCCTTAGTGCGTGTGTGTGTGTGTGTGTGTGTGTGTGTGTGTGTGTGTGTGTGGTGTATCTGTGTGTACTCTTTAACCCGTTCAGTACCAGTGACGTCCTTTTCATCATATTCTGACAGCTGTTAGACGATCTTACTCAGCTTATGAGGGATCTGTGGTAGCTAAAAGGATTAATAGAGATAATATATGTGGCCTTTTGATTGTTAGAGGTCCTTCCTAAGCTGAATGCAATCATCCAATAGCTGCCAGATTATAATGAAAAGAACGTGGCTAGTACTGAACGGGTTAAGAATATGGACAGTAGTTATATGTATATGTAAGTGTGTATACATCTATGTGTGTATGTGTATTATCCCAACTACAGCATCAACGGTAAAAAAACCCGTTGCAGAAGCAGACGTCATCAACTGTTGCTCCGGCACTCATCAACCACAGCTGTTTGCAGCTTGGGTATAGCATGGTGCCCATATTAACAGCTTGGGTATAGCATGGTGCCCATATTAACAGTTAGTATTAAGAGGCACTGCCAGGTTTTAAGGAGGGATGGTTCACTTTTTGGTCGATTTTTTCATTGATTAATTAGTTTTCTAGATTCCTCCCTAGAGCTCCATCAAATTAAAAAAAAACATTCATTAGATCCCCCTACTACGAGATTAATTGTAAATTTTTCAGCAAAAACATGTCACGGCCGAAGGCCGGTTCCTTCACAATTACAGGCTCGCTATCGCTCGCCAGAATAAAAAATAGACATCTAAAGGGTACGAAAGGTAGAAATGAAGCGAAAGGTCTTAACATTGACAAACTAATGGGGAAAACTTCTTAAAATATCAAAACTAATTGGGATAGGCATGAGGAAGAAAGGGGACCATAAAAACGGCCCATCTCCCCTTAAGTGTGTGACTGTATGTACCGTATGTTGGTGTATATGTGTGCGCGCTTTAAGAATATTGGTGTCCGCAGTGTGTATGTGTGTTAGTGTTGTATTTGTATGTACTATAAGATAACATGGACAGCAGTTGTGTATGTTGTTCGCAGTGTGTGTGTGTGTTAGTGTTGTATCTGTGTGTACTATAAGATAACATGGACAGTAGTTGTGTATGTTGTTCGCAGTGTGTGTGTTAGTGTTGTATCTGTGTGTACTATACGATAATATGGACAGCAGTTATGTGTATGTAAGCGTGTATACATCTATATGTGTACGTATGCTATCCGAACCACAACATCAACAGTAAAATAAGTAGTACTAGAAGCAGACGTAATCAACTCCTGCACCTCCACCCATAAACCACAGCTGTTTGCAGCTTGGGTACAGCATGGAGCCTATATTAACAGTTAGTATTTACTCCTTTGATGTAACACAGCACCCCATACCAATAAACACATCATAGAAGACTGCATTTCACACAATCACTTACGCCAACAACAGAGCCCTGTGGGAAAGCCTGACCGTGGCCATGGCCTTCCTTAGGGACTCACTGCTGTTCGGCCAGGCAGCTTAGGGAACGACAACAACAACAACAACTCCTTTGGTACCTAGATAGATTATAAGCTAAAGAAAATTGTCTAATGGTAACCAGAATAAGAAGGACCTAAATCTTTCATGGCGTTTGAGATTGTATTTACACCTTTTGAGTCCTAGAAGTAGATTATAAGCTAAATAATAACGTCTAATGGTAACCAAAAGATTGTATTTACACCTTTTGAGTCCTAGAAGTAGATTATAAGCTAAATAATAACGTCTAATGGTAACCAAAAGATTGTATTTACACCTTTTGAGTCCTAGAAGTAGATTATAAGCTAAATACCAACGTCTAATGGTAACCAAAAGATTGTATTTACACCTTTTGAGTCCTAGAAATAGATTATAAGCTAAATAACAACGTCTAATGGTAACCAAAAGACAAAGAATATGTGTGTATGTTTGTTTGTCCTATGTATTTATATTTGTATAAACTATTCTTGTTTAGGTGTTGGAGCTCCCTTTCCCAATCAACAAGAAATGGAAGAAGACCTTGTGAGAAATGCCGTCGTCTATACCGACACATATGAGGGAGCTAAGAAGGAATCAGGTATGCTATTATTGCTAGTATTATTAATATCTATTAATTTATCTCTATCTATTGCCGGATACCGTGATCTCCGAAGGGGTGGCCACAAACGAAACGGCCCCATGCCCATCCTCCCATCCAGCACCGCCTTCACTCATATACTTCTTAACTCCATCCTTCCATCTCTCATTCGGTTTACCTCTTCCTCTCTATCCTTCCACCTCACTCTAGTACACTCTCTTAGTCATTCTCTCGCTTCCCATACGTTCCACATGGCCAAACCATCTCAAGGTGGTCCTTTTCACACTTTCCTTATTATTATATTATTATTATTAGTATTATTATATTGTTGATAGTCATTAAATGGTTTGTGTATTATTGCTATTATCTAATATAATTAACAATAAATTTGACTGTCGATTATTAAACTGTATATACTGTATATATGTCAAACTCTACATCCTACGTTGTATTTTGTTACTTTTTATTTCTAGGAGACATGATTGCCAGCGGAGCCACAGCGTATGCAGAAATCGGAGAAGTCTTATTAGGAACAAAACCGGTTCTTAAAGACAACAAAACCACCATCTTCAAATCTCTAGGTAAGAGAAGTGAGCATGATTCAGTACAGTACTGTACTGAACTGGAACTGGACAACATAAGTGTAATACATGGCAAACACAGTACAAAATAATAACAATAATCAAAACTTAAATATTAGCCAAGTCGAAATAACAGAATAAAATTGCCAGGCATTTAACAAGTACAATTTGTGCAACACATAATACATTTACACAAGCCGCTCATATTAGTATTTTACAGTTGGTCTGAGAGAGACAAGTGCCTGAACATTTCCTTAATTGTATATTGTAAAACTTGTAAAGTAAATAAACCAAAACAGGGACGACACAATATAAAGACAACAAAACTTATCAAAATCTCCAATGTAATATATGAAACAAGACACCTTAGCTGAAATACATGCTAAAACACAGCAAACTAAACATTAACTTAAGTCTCGACACAAAATATAGCAATTGAATTGTAAAACTTGCAAAATAAACAAACCAAAACAAGAACCTCACAATTAATCACTATGTGGAAATAATGCATTGAAGATTTACCAAAACAAAATTATTATATAAACATCGTTCTTAACACCAATAAGCCTCAAATTAAATTAACGAAAGCATGTGATTATCCAAGGATTGGAACCTAGGATATCTCATACAGAACTTACATGCTCTAACCTTTACACTATCAAACAGTTTTGAAGATTTACCAAAACAATATTAAGAAATTAAAAAAATAAAATAATACAAATTAAATGTAGGTCTCCCGGACTTAAGATTGGGTTACGTTCCTGAGAACCCGATCGTAAATAGAAAAATAGAATAGTGAACCCTAAAATGTGCTTTGTTTTGTCTTTCTGATGTGTGTGATGTCCATGTTCGAGCTCTGTTTCGAGTCAGCCACCCACATACAAAAATATATATATAGTTAAATGGGTATGCGTTCTGTGACCAGCCAAAACCCAAACCCGAACACCTAAACAAACAATAATAATTTCGTAATTGGGGCATTGGATAGTGAGGGAGACTAAAATATCTATTAACTAAAAGGTTAATATTATCTATATCTATATAATCTATATATTATATTTCTATCTATCTATTTATCAATCAAGCTATCTATCTATCTATCTATTTATCTATCTATATGGGAGGTGTGGTGGAGTGGTCTTGCCACTGGACTGGTAATCCAAAGGTCCCGTATTCAAATCCCGATGTGTCAATGGGAAGATATTATTGGGATTGAATTTGTGCTGTATTAGCAGTGTATGACTATTCCCAGGCTGGCTGTAACTCGTGTTCCACTTGTCTCACTTCCTAGGCTGGAAGAAGACCTCACGGGTGTCACCGTGTTGAGCGGTGAATGTGAAGGTTCTCAGCCTATGCCCGGGAGGGAGTAGTTGGAATATAGAAACAAAAATAAAAAATAAAAAATAATATATATATATATAGCCTATATATATATACAGTATTATATAAACATAGGAGAAAGAGGAGGACCAGGGTAATTACGATGTTGTTTATTTCTTCAACGTCTATTTCTCAAGTACATACACATATATACTGTATATCTATAGTTTTCTTTCTACAATAATGGTTCTATTATCCACAGGTCTCGCTGTTGAAGATGCTGTGACAGCCCAACTTGTTTGTAATCTGCTGAAGGCTGAGGAGAGTCAGTGAGAGAGAGAGAGAGAGAGAGAGAGAGAGAGAGAGAGAGAGAGAGAGAGAGAGAGAGAGAGAGAGAGAGAGTGAGAGAGAGAAAACAGCTGAGGAAAACCACATAGAGTCAGGTCTTGATATACACGCGTTTCGTATATACGGATTCGTGTGGACACGGTAACCCCGAAAATTCCACAATCGGCCTCAACACGGATAAAATGTGTATATATGCAGACATTTGCGGTTCATGGGGATCCTGCTGCAACTCAGGGCCGGCGCCGGACTTTTACGCACCGCGCGGATCATAGCAGACGACACAAAACATGGTGTGGTTTGTTTGCGTTGCAGGATATTGGTGCTTGACACACATACAGGTCAGTAGCAGGGCCAAAACAGTTCTTATTGATGCTGTTGATGCCTGCCTGACACGGAAATATGTTTTTGTTGGTGGTATAATGTTGGCGTAAGGTAGAGTATAGGCTCAAATAGGGGATTTTGGGAAAGTGGCTGGAACGAATTGAATTAATTTCCATAAGGCGTTGTTTGATATACACGGTTTTAATATACAGTACACTTCATGTTTTTGTTTTGCCAGACGCCGTAATTCACGAGAAGGGGTGGCCATGAATATCAGGCTTTTGTCACGAATCGCTAGGTCAAGTTGCCCGGGCTTGACATCTACCAATAACATTTTGACAGTGAGGATTTGATCCGCCGACCCTTTGATCACCAGCCGACGCTCTACTGACTCTGCCACGGCTCACAACAAGATGTACACGGTATGAATTAACCGCGAATATGGGGACCTGACTCTATTGTAGATTCATACTCATACCGGCTTAAAGTATTCAACACTCACTATATATAAATAAATATCTTTATATTTTCAATTAACAAAACGGTATGCCAAATTACCAATACACCACGCTTAAAATTACACCCCCTTTCTTTCAAGATAAATTGGTACATTTTTTGGTAGACAAATTTCCCGGCCAAAGGCCGCTCCCTCTTAAATTACAGGCTGGTAATCGGTTGCCAGGAAAAAATTGACACCTAAATAGTATGAAAGGTCTTAACATTGACAGAACATACATGTCTCCCTGGATTTACGATTGGGTTACGCTCCTGAAAACCCGATCTTAAATAGAAGAATTATACAGCGAACCCTAAAATGATATAATGATATAACCTTAGATTATATCATTATTATTGGGAATTCATTATATTCAACTCTCATATAATTTTAAGGTGATTTACTTGCAATGAATGATACTTATGAAGGTGACTACACCTTGGGAGTATTCATTGTAACTTATTGTACTTCCTCCCTTCTAGTTCCTTTTGTCACGTCAGTCATGCTTCCCACACAGTTTAAGTTTACCTCGCATTTATTGTCACCCAGGCTCTCTACACGTGAATCGGAAGTTAAGATCACGTGTTGGAGATGTGCTTGGAGGTGAGCAGGAGAGGTGAGAGGTATGAAGGAGGTATGGCGACGGAGAGACACGAGCATCGGGGGCGATAACATACTCCGTAAGTAAGATACAGGCCTCTCTCACAACTAGAGGTCTGGGAGATATTCTCTTGACAGAATACATTATCCCTTATATTTTATTAGTAAATCTGTATAAATCTTTCAGTTGTTACTAAAATAAATCAAAGTTGTTACTGATACAATAGAGATCTTGTCCTTTCCTTTACCTATATTGTAAGGAATGGTGGCGGCGATTATCTATCTACATTATCTATCTATATATCTATCAATCTACGAGAGAGCAGGACGGAGAGCTGAGATTCAACCTTCTACATCAATCTACTTACAACTACATTAAACCAATATATAACCCATAAGGATAGACGCCTTCAGTCTTCCTGCTTGGAGTTAATGGTTAACCCTTATCATAAACTATATAGGAACGTACCTCAAAACGTCTTCCTAACATAGGTTAACTATGCTACCTAACATGGTTAACCCCTTGAATACATTGACTACCAAAAGTCATATGTAACAGTATGCATTCTGGGACCAACCAAACCCCAACCCCAAACACCTAAACACCTATAATAATAATATCGTAAATCGGGGCTTCGGATAGTGAGGGGGACTTGTATTCCAAAATACCAATGATTTATTTAGTTACCGTATTTATAAATCTACATTTGTCTATATATTAAGCAATAACTTTTGAATAATTCATATTATCAGCAACACACACATTAACTTACAAATAAACCTAGTAAGTGAAATCGATGAAATTAATGAACACAAGGATTCGAACCTAGGATACTCACATCCATGTTCACCGCACTAACCATTACGCTATCAAGACCTTAAACTAATACACACATGTGGCACTCCTAGGACTCAAACCTAGGATACTCACACAGAAATCTAAACTGCCTGAAACTCGTAAGTGAATAATAACTTTAAAACACAAAATGTTAAATATTTCAATGATCAAAATATTAAATAGTTACATAGACACACAAATACGTTCAATAGTTGATTATTTTGCATAGAATAGTACTTAGAAATACAGAAACAATTGTGAAAAATTGTAAATATTTTTTTTTCTCAGTAGAATGTTTCTATCTGTAATTAAAACAAGTATGGTTTGCATAACAATAAAAATAGCTTAGTAAATGTATTTTGCATTGTAAAGTCCATTCATTATAGGCCAGAAAATGTGACCCCTATCCTCTGTAACTCCGAGGGCTGGAGAAAATGGGCTGTCAATGTCCACAGCTATTCCCTGGCTCCTCCGCCAACGAAGTTGGATGGAGGTTAAATGCGTCAATCATGTTTATTATAGTGCCGCCAGTGCGAAACATTTGGCTTCAATTCTGACAAAATTTGTTATGTTGACCATATAATTTGTTATGTTTACCATATAATTTGTTATGTTTACCATATAATTTGTTATGTTTACCATATAATTTGTTATGTTTACCATATAATTTGTTATGTTTACCATATAATTTGTTATGTTTACCATATCATTTGTTATGTTTACCATATAATTTGTTATGTTTACCATATAATTTCATATTTGTTTTCACCAACTATCCAATTAGTTTACAAATAAACCTAACTAATGAAATCAATGAAAGTAATGAATTCATGTGGTACTCCAAGGACTCGAACCTAGGATACTCAGACCCAAATTCCGCACACTAAGCACACTTGAATGTTGATTGTTGAATGTTAATGTTGAATGCACACTTGAATGCTATCAAGACAGTTCTGACAGATAAAGCTTTATGCACAAGCCTACGATATATTATGCAATCTTGAATACTGCATATTAATCTTAGCTTGCACTCTGATAACAAAATAAAGGTGGGCACTTTCCCAATCACTTCCGTAAGCCGCATATTCTGCATTTGCGGAAGTCCGATTTTATTGGCAGATTTTTAGTAGCGACAAACTCTCAATTAATTTTATTTCATATTTTTTCACCAACCAACTTCACTTCTAAATTAAATTAATGAAATCAACAAATACATGTGGTACTCCAAGGATTCGAACCTAGGATACTCACAGCGAAATTCCCCCGCGTCACGAGATGCAAAAACAATGCACTACTGAGGGGAATGGAGTCAGCTCGGCAGCACCAGCGACCAAAGAGATACATCAGGTCAGGAGCTTATGGTTTTCCCACTGTTTGTTTATCTCGTAATGTTATGAACCGATTTTCACGAAATTTGGTTGGCAGATAAGATATGTGCCTAGAAAGAAATTATTCCACGTAGGAGGTGATCAGATCATATCCTGAAGATAATTTAGCCAAATTATATTAATGGTAAAGAACCAGCCAGCGTAGGCGGAGGAATGTGCTCTACCCAGTGTCCCTCTAGTTTTGTTAATACGTTCATATAACATCACAAATGTAATAAATCACTCCTTATCTTTGGTTGGGTTAAGAAATATTTCAACCAGTGACTAGATAACAGAAAATAAAGGCCCATCCAAACTAGAGATCCAATATATATATATATAATATATATATATATATATATATATATATATATATATATATATATATATATATATATATATATATGTATATATATATACAGTATTTATATATATATATATATATATATATATATATTATATATATATATATATATATTATGCCGGGATATAATATTAATATCTCGTTATCAAGTCTGCACTAAAATCCAGGTATGGACTTATAGACTGTAAATTTCCTCAACAGGAACACATCTAACACGTTCTTAATCACAGAAATAAGTATTCAATCAGGTGCTACAAAACTCAATGAACACACGCATGTAATTTGTACACATATAATTCATTCAATGGCAGAAGGGTTGATATATTTATTATTTCTTGTCATATACTCCTGATCTCTCAATGCGTTACATAAATATTTCAATGTTGAGATCACGGATGTATCGAGAAAAATAAGGACTGAGAGTTAACTTAACTATTATAAGGAACAGGAAGTAACACAGGGAATGCATAAGTATTCAGTCTCGAATCAAGAACACAAATTATAACCTATTGTGGTAATATGGTAATAGGAAATATACAATTAATTATAAAGAACACATAACATATAGAATCAACCCTTGATAATAATATATATGTGAGTCGAGTGTCTAACGTATTTTTATTCTTTAGAACACAAGTTTCCCCGGGTAGGAGAGAATTAGGTGAGTTGAGATTTTAAACAAGTACAGGAACGGTTGGTTCGAGTAACGCTCACGGGGTGTGAGGGGCGCTCGTGGGCAGGTAAATCAGCCTGGGTAGGGGTGGCTAATGACCAGGTAAATAGCTCAGGTAATTCTAGTTACTGTGGTCTTGGGAATTTTATTGACTATTATAGTCATCCTCCTATGAAATGAGCTACAAGGTGGAGTCCCTCGCCCTGTGCGGTGTTGTCAAATATTCAAAGCTTTAACAACAAATGTTAGCTTTTCAGGATATTAACAAATTAATTTTAGCTCTTATGGCTATATATATTGTATTACAATTTTTAAAGGTTATGTGGTGTTAAGAAACACATCATTTTAAGGATATATAGAAGGAATTTATACAACATATGGCACGCTATTTAGAACATGCTGCCATTTTTCTGGGGACAGCTATAAATAGATTTAAGGAATGGTAGGATATGCGACGTTGCCAAGTAATGTCAATGCGGTTCTGTTGGCTACGCACGCACTCACACACACCCCTACAGATACACACACAAACACACACATACATGCACAATCTCCAAAATGCAATATAGCACAATGTAATCCCATCAAAAGAGAGAGAGAGAGAGAGTTGGATATGCTTTAAATGGCCTCAAACTACGACAACAACATCATCCAGGTCAGACGGTCACTAACCCTCATTCATAGCGCGACCACCATGGAAGGAAATACTCGCAAAAGTTACTCTCATCTTCATAGCCAGGCAAGGGAGATGCTGTACAATGTAAATATACAAATATAGCCTACCTATTATTTCGTTTCTGTAACTTTTATACAAGAATACCAATATCCCTTCCAGACATAAAAACGTCTTTTATATTTATTTCAAGTTCCCCTTCTAAATGTGGTTTTCCTTGGTTTCCCGTTTTCTAAAAGGTTTGTTTTGGTCGACATGTGGCAACACCGCATAGGGCGACCTTGACCTCCTTGGAGCTCATTTCAGTTGAGTTTGACTATAGTGCGACTATGAACTTAATACTTGGAAGAAGTTGAAATTACAGGGAATGATATGCGTAATTAATTTTACAATTCAACTTTTTATTACCTTACTTTTAATAAAAATATGATCTGAACGTAGGTCCCTTCAATCAATATATGCAATAATATTAAATCGGGTCGAGGAATTCAAAGGTAATAATTATATACTCAATGATTATGAATACATCAAGGATCAATATCTCTTAAGCGAAAATGGATAAAAAGTACAGTTAACAGAACTAGCGTAGTTAAACAATATTGAAGAACGCTTAATATTAAATCAGCGCATACGAATAATTAAATACAATATTAATTATAAGTAAAATGGCGTACACGACAAAGTTGTACTAAATGAAATACCCGAAAAGGTATAATAAGATATCTGAACGAGTTAACAGAGTCTTGTAAAGAATTCACGCAATAAACGGTGTATTCGGATTGATGAATAATTAGATAATTGATCTATGCAAGACTAGAATTCCTAGACGATAAGAATCAAAATTATCTACATCAAGAATCAAGTGAACATAAATACGGTTCATACAATAATGGAAATAACGCTTAAACAAACAAGCGTAGATTTAGAATCTCGGGAAGAAAGTATATAATAATTAATAACAATTCTTCACAACGAGGGGGAACTGAGATAAACAAAATATTAAATTGAGCGTAGGTTCTAAGTAACAGGTTCTTATTTAAAAAAGGGAATAATTACACGTTATACACTTCGACTTCAACTTGTAACATACATAATAGAATTGGACATATACAGGGAAAATATGTGAGTATTTCGCTAAGTGCTTTTAATGAACACAAGTATATATGTAACGTATGCGTAGTACGTTCTAGGAAGTAAATATCAAAATTAAATACTTAGATCTTAGGCACAGATCTAGATAACAATTACTACAAACTCTGAGGGATTAACACATACGCAATGGATAAGGATCTTGGACACAGATCTCTAGATAATTAAGCGCTGTAATATTCACATATTTTAACCTTAAATGTCCCATGTCCCATAGAGTCTGGGAAGTTCCTGAGGTCATGGGGTGCTCGGGTAAACTTGGCTTTCTTCGTTCCCTCCTTATTTTGATGTTTGCATGAACTGGAGCCCGTTCTCGCCAATCCCGTCACTTCATATATATGTATATATATATATATAATTATATATATATATATATATATATATATATATATATATGTTTCTAATCTCTCAGTGGGGATCGAACCGTCGACCATCAGGACGATAGCCGACGCTTTAATCAACTACACCACGGCCGTGGTGTAGTTGATTAAAGCGTCGGCTATCGTCCTGATGGTTGATGGTTCGATCCCCACTGAGAGATTAGAAACATTTAATGGCTTTCGTGTATTTGTGATATATTCTCAAAATATATATATATATATATATATATATATATATATATATATATATATATATTCATTAATATCGTTCTTAAGGGGAGACTGGCTGTTTGTTTGGTCTATTAATTAATGTATTCATATACTTTTTTTAGTTTCATCCCTAGACCTCCATCAAGCTTAGAAAAACACCCCCTAGACGCCCCTTCAAGATAAATTTGTACATTTTTCGGTAGAGAAATTAGCCAGCCGAAGGCTGGTTCCTCTTAAAAATGAAGGTTCGCTATCGCTTGCCAGGAAATAATCGACACCTAAATGGCACGAAAGGTCTTAAATTGACAACGAAATGGGGCGAAAGGTGTTAAAATCGCCAAACTAATGGGCTGAATGTCTTATAATCTCAAAACTAATGAGGCTAAACATTAGGGAGAAGGGGGTCCAGAAAAATGGTCTGCCTCCCCTTAACATACAAATGTCCAATGCAATTAATGAAAGCATGTGATTCTCCGGGGGGATTCAAATCCAGGAAACCACTTATAGAACTGAACATACATATGTGTTTAAATGAGTAATACCTTTAAGGGGGGGATGGGCCGGCTTTCTGGTCCCCTTTCTCCCTCGTGTTAAGCCCCACTAGTTTTGAGATTATAAGACGTTCGGTCCATTAGTTTGGCGATTTTAACACCTTTCGCCCAATTTAGTTGTCAATTTTAACATCTTTCGTGCCATTTAGGTGTTGATTTTTTCCTGGTGAGCGAGAGCGAGCCTGTAATTTTAAGAGGAACCGGCCTTCGGCTGGGAAATTTTTCTACCGAAAAATGTAGGCATTTATCTTGAAAGGGGGTCTAGGGAGTGTTTCTCTAAGCTTGATGGAGGTCTAGCGAGGAAACTAAGAAATAAAGGAATACATGAATTAATAGGCCAAAATAACGGCCCATGTCCCCTTAACCGTTTGAGTACCAGCGAAGTGTTTTATATTTTATGCTAACTATATTTAGAGGATATTATGCAGCTTAAGGATCTGTGGTAGTTGAATGGGTTAGTTAAGATAGTTTGAAGCCTATTGTCGTTAGAGCTCCTTGCCAAGCTTAATAAAATTGTCTAATCATTGCCAGAATATGAATAAATGGATATCACCGGTACTGAACAGGTTAAATAACCTTATGGTTGTGCAGAAACCAAAATAACCAGTAAAGTTAGGTAAAGGTATTAACCCTCTCCGACATATGACGCGATTTTGAGCCTATTGGGGATACTTTAAAGCCTTTGTTACCATCAGGGGTATTTAGAAACCTTTAGTTTAGTTACTTCAACCTCTGCAGTTGACTTTGAGTTAGCTGTGGGCAGAAAACTAATTTTGGAGAGGTAATTATAAGAGTGAGATAACTCTATTTCTTATTGCTAATCTGGCAACCTCTGCGTCTTAAATGCGTGAAAGGGTTAAGGGGTAAGCCTTTACAACGGCAACTCGTTTCTACTTTTCGTAGAGAGTTGAGAGGGGAGAAGGTGTGTTGGAGAGAGAGGAAGCTGTTGGAGTGGCTTTGTTATGTGTGTTATTTATCTGCATATGTAGTCGAGGTGTCCCCCGACTGGGTGCAAGCATGTGAAACACGCTAGGATATACTACCACACACACTAAATATGTCCGCCTTGGCTGGGATCGAATTCAGGTCCAGCAGATTTGCACATGAGCCTGCTATCCACTCGACCGCCGAGGTATATACTTACACAAACAACATGCAAGGAAGGTTTTGTACACATTGGAATGCATCAACAAAATTACTTTTATTTATTCATATTTGATTAACTACAACTAAGAAATATCCTTATCACAAGACCAAACCAAACCATTTGACCACTTATGAGTTTCACGCTATAAGGAAGTTGGAGCCGTAAACATCAATAATAAACAGAATGTGATAATAATCTCATTAATTTATTTCACTCCCAACACCAAACATCTCCCAATGAAATTAATGAAAGCATGTGATCCTCCCGGGATCCGAACCTGGGATACCACATATTATATAGATCTTAAACTCTCTAACCATTACACCATCAAGATAGTTTTCTGATGGATAGAATGTGTGTTGAATTGGTTTTTAAGTGTGTATAAATGTACTACAACCATATTTTAGCTGGTAATTCTGACGAGAGTATGTTAATATATGTGCAACTAGTTTGCTTGGGAAACAGATTATCTTGCTCATGTAGTGATGTACACCCTATGTGGTGGTTTTGTGTTAATTTACTTCAACATTTGTTTTACTAAAGCGATATTTCCACACAGTGATTTTGCCTTTATACTGTGTCGTCCCTGTTTTGGGCTCTGACCGCTTGGCACGGACCCTGTGCCGCAACTGACAGTACCTCCGCACCATTCCACACCCACGGCCTCGCTAGACCAGGAAAAAAACTCAGGAAATTACCGTATTTTAGGGTTTTTCCCGTCGTGCTGCGCGACCGCTACGCTACAGGATAAC
Source organism: Paralithodes platypus (assembly GCA_032716605.1). NCBI lineage: Eukaryota > Metazoa > Arthropoda > Malacostraca > Decapoda > Lithodidae > Paralithodes > Paralithodes platypus. The sequence goes on along the minus strand of CM064574.1, from coordinate 13,079,169 downwards.
CCGCTATGCTACAGGATAACCCGTGGTCGTACAAGGATGATTCAGGTGTCATTGGAAAGCTCCATTATCGCCCTTTCACGGATATATAATTGTATTACGCTGTGGGTCTTGTTTATGCATGAAAAAGAGCATGGAATGAAGCTCGTTTAGGGTAAATATGCCCGCCTGCCAGGTAGTAGAAATTACAAACATCCCCGTTGGACAGGGGTTAATATTGACAAAGAAATGGGGAGAAAGGTCTTAAAATCGACAAACTCATAAAACGAACGTCTTAAAATCTCAAAACTAATATGCTAAAGATGAGGGAGAAGGGGGTCCAGAAAAAGCGATTAGGTGTATATTGCAGCAACTATATTTTCTCTTTGCTGCTCAATACACTGACACGCTCTTTCTCTCTGAGGCCTTTACCTTTATAGAAAATTGACAATCTACTTGTTGATATTAATTTGTATTATAAATATCTGGTTCTCTATAGTTGTTGACTAAGCCATATTTCGACGTTACCTATGTGTTTATGTTATCCGTATATTGGAGTGATTACGTTGTGTGCATCTCAGTCTATAAATGTATGTACAGTATATTGTAAACACGTCCAGAAAAAGGCGGTCAACTAACGACTCCGATGCATGAAAAGTGAGAACTCGGTAAAACTTATGGAAAGGCTATTGCTTGACATTCAAATATGTTGGTCTTGGTAATATGTTAGGTATTAAGAATTGAAGGTATTATACATAGTCTGGTATTTGAGTAAGTCAAAGACACTCATAAAAATTTGCTTCAATAGAAGTTCGACATTTTGTTGAGTAAGGTATTTAGATATTGAGGTATTTTGCTTATTAATCTATAATTTGAGTCATCTATATTGATATTACATATGAACATTTAATCTACTGCTGAGTGTGTGTGCCTTTCTGCTGCGTAAGTGTTTGTGCGTGTGTGTGTGTGTGTGTGTGTGTGTGTGTGTGTATGTGTATGTGTGAGTGTGTGTGCTCCTACCAGTGTGTATGTGTGTGGCAACAGTAATATGAATGCCGTGAATCTTATGATCTTCACTAGAATACTTTAATTACAGGGGTTAATCAACTGGAGGAATTTATTCATAGAACAGATTTTTTTGTTTCTATGTGAGTGAGGGAGACAAAAGGCAAAACTGCCTGTAGCCAAAATGCCTGGACACACGGAGTTTGAAGCATATTAAATTATGGGAAGAAGGAAAGACTGATTCTGGGTGAGAGCTCCAGAGCTCAGCAGTTAAATAGAAGAAAGACTGAGAGTAAAGTTTCACTCTTGGGTTGGAGAATTGCACAGAGTAGGGGTGGGATTGTGTTGTAAGATGGGTGCTATGTGCTCTATGAAGAGGGGGTAGTATACACTGAGAGAGCTCTGAAGAACACTGATTATTGTAATATCAGTAGAATAGTGAGAAAGATGCAACATTGCAGAGGAGAGAGAGAGACTGCAGAGAATTGGTGAGTGGACGTGAGTCTAGAAGTGCTGTGTGAGAGGATCCTCCCCACACGTGTGAACAATTCTCAATACATGGACGCACTGTGCCCCTGTAGAGAGCAAGAAGCTGTGCAGGGGTAAAGAACCCCTGGAGGCGGTTGAGCACACCCAGCTTCTAGGAAGCTGTTTTAGTTAGAGTGGTAATATGATCTTTCCATGAGAGATCAGAAGAAAAAAAAGATACCAAGAATATTAACCCATCCAATCCCAGCGACGGCTACCAGCCGTCAGTAGATAAGTCATTCCCCAGTCCTAGCGAGGGCTGGGAGCCGTCAGCACTGTACTTTTTTTGTAACTGCCTGTATCAGGTTGTGCCTGGTACCACGACCGTTTGAGCACTGCTCTCGATATCGCAACACTTCTCAGCTTATATCCAACCCTCTGAAAGCTGGGTGAGCCAGTCTTCCTTCATCTCATGAGGTGGAAGGTTGTTCTATCGGCCACATTGCTCGGGACTGGGGGGGGACTTTTAATACTGTATCCTATGGTACAGTAGGGGTTAAGAGAAGATGAAGGGTTAATTCACATGTTGTTAAAGAGTAGGTCATAGTTTTCTAGAAGGGAGCGCCGAGTAGACATATGGAGAAATTGGGTTTTGGAAGCATTGAAAGTAACAAGGTTTTCTCTGCCCCAGTTAAAGATAGTAGAGAGATCAGTAGATAGGTGGTCTATGGCCTCCTTACATGAGTTTTGGAGTCCCTGCTGTGCCTGTTGTTGAGGAAGTCTTGTTGAATAGTGTAATGTAGAGTCGTCAGCATATGAGTGAATGGGGCTGGAGGTGCAGTTGAGAAGATCATTAATGAATAAAAGGAAGATAATTGGAGGTACGACAGAACCCTGAGGAACACCAGAGTTGATAGGTTTGAGGAAGTGAACAGTGGCCGTCTACAACCGCAGCTATGGAATGGTCGGAAAGGAAATTAGAGACAAAGGCACAGATGGAGGGATAGAAATCGTAGGAGAGTAGTTTGGAATTAAGGGATTTGTGCCAGGCCTTTGATATGTCTAGCGCAACAGAAAAATTCTCACCGAAGTTCCGAATGGAGGATGACCAAGAGTTAGTATGATAAGAAAGAAGATCACCAGTAGAGTGACCCTTAACACCTTACGAGCGGCCTATGCGGTTTATTTATATGTACCGCACAGCGGGGTGTTTTTAGCCAAAATAGGGCTGTTTACGTGATCATTTTCATGCCTAAATAAGACCCAGAACGTAAAACAAGTACCTATCCCTGAAAGGGCATAAACAGAGCTTTCGAATGACACCATAACGATCCTTGTATGATGGATAGTTTTCTTGCAATAACCGTGCAACGCGAGTGCAAAAAGCAGGTAATTCGGTAGTTTCGGTACATAATTGAGTATGTAGCGAGTGAGAGAGGGAGGAGGGAGCTGAGATTTGTGTCAGTAGGTTCGCCGCGGTGGTCTGGAGCAGTCATACGCTCGCTAGTCTCCTGCCACCACTTGTCTCTCTCTCGCAGCCACATTACGTGCTGAAATTGCCACTCGACCTATGTCGAGCGCCGCCACATAGTCCAGCTTTATTTAACTCGACTTATGTTGCTCGCCGCTAATTAAGGGTTAAGGAAGCCATACTGTCAGTCTGAGAGTAGGTTATGGGAAGATATATGCTTAAGAAATTTTGGGGCAGAATAGTTTAAAACACTTTAGAGATGCAAGAAATGAGAGCAATTGGACAATAGTTGGAGGGTTGAGAGCGGTCACCCTTCTTTGGGACAGGTTGAATGAGAACAAACTTCCAGCAATAAGGAAAGACATTAGAGGGGAGACAGAGACAGAAGAGTTTGCCTAGGCAGGGAGTCAACATGGAAGCAATTTTTGTTAGTACAATAGGAGGAACACCGTTGGTCTGAACGCCTTCTTAGTATCAAGCCCAGAGAGGGTGGAAAGTACATCCTTGGAAGAGATTATGATTTTAGGCATAAGTAGGAGAGAGCACCGGAATCATCGAAAGTGGAGTTTTTAGCGAAAGTGTTAGTGAAGAGTTCAGCTTTGTCAGATGAAGAAGTTGCATTGGTGGAAAAGAGGAGGGAAAGACGAAGAAGAAAAATCGTTGGAGAGGTTTTTGGCTAGATGCCAGAAGGCTTGGGAAGAGCTAGAGTTGGATAGTTAAGCGCATTTATTATTGATGAAAGAATGTTTGGCGAGGCGAAGAACAGATTTGGCTTGATTCCGGGCAGAAACGTAGGAAGTATGAGATTCTTGAATTTGAAGGCGTCGGTACCGTTTGAATTGATCCTCCTTATTGCAGATAGCAGTAGAGCAAGCGTGAGTAAACCAAGATTTTTGTGCATTAGACTGAGAGAGAGAAAATAGAATGTATGCTTCCATGCCCGAGAAGATTACCTCGGTAATGTGTTCAGCACTCTCCAAGGGACCCCAGCCACAGAAGCAAACGTCATTCCATGGGAAATCAAAGAAGTAATGCTAAAGAGCCTCCCAGTCGGCAGCGCCAAAGTGCTACAAGCGCTGCCGGCTGGGAGGATCGGGTGGCCGTACTGGAAAGATAGGATTGGTGACAGAGATAAGTTTAAGGTCGGAGGAGCCCAAAGGAGAAGGGTTATAGGTTAGAAATAAGCCAAGAATGTTGGGCCGATCTCTAAAGCGATCCGGGATACGGGTGGGTTGTTGGACTAACTGCTCTAGGTCATTTAGTATAGAAAAGATGAAGGCTTATTCACCAGGTTGTTCAGTGGAAAGAGAGGAGAGCCATTGGCGGTGGTGAACGTTGAAATCTCCTAGGATGGAGATTTCTGCGAAAGGAGAGATGGATATACTGTGTTCCACTTTAGAAGTTAGATAGTCAAAGAATTTTGGATAGTTTGTAGAATTATGGGAGAGATAAACAGCGCAGAAACATTTAGTTTGAGAGTGACAATAAAGTTTTAGCCAGAGAGTTGAGTATTCAGAAGAATCAGAGTTGGGAACACGAGAGTAAGCAAGATTGTTGCGTACGTATACGCAACATCCATCTTTGGCTAGACACTTAAGATACAGATAGTAGGAGGATACAGAGAAGGGTTTGCTGTCAGTAGTCCCAGACAACTGTGTTTCGGTGAGAAAGAGAAAATCAGGGTTTGCAGAGGAGAGGTGGTGTTCCACAGAGTGGAAGTTAGAGGATTGGCCGCGAATGTTGCAGAAGTTAACCCACTGAGCCCCAGCGACGCACTGTTTGCGTACAAAATGTTTGTAACACTAAACCCCAGGGACGCATGAGGTGCGTCCTGGTTAATTATTCCGGTCCTATGGCACCTAGAGGGCTCAGATTTGTATGGGATCTGTGTATGTATCCCACGCAACAATACCGATGGTTGAAAACTCTCAAAGTCCAACCATGTACGCGTGAGTGCGCAAAAACCTGTTTTTGCCTACCTATTTCCCCTCTTGTAATTCCGACTTTCGGGCGCACCGTAGGACCCCTTAATGACCTAGGGGATCGGTTTTTCGTGGGTTTTCCTTCATTGCTAACCTATTCCTGGTGTTTTCTGGATTTTTTTTTTCTCACAACCTGCCGGTCCTGGTGGTACATTTATTAATAACTAGCTGGGGTTCAGTGGGTTAATAGCAATAGTAGAAGGTTTGTGGTCCAGAGAATTTTGGCTAATCGTTTTCAGGGGTCAGTCCAATTGGGGCATTTCTGGTCGCCGCCCCCCCTGGGGACTCCGAGGCGGGTCGTGAATATAGTCATATTGTTTTTGAAAAAAGATACTGTCGTATGCAAGATGTTTGTAGTATAACGTGTTGATAGGAGGAGAAGGTGTTTTGGAGGGCAGACTGGGGCTGCCCTCAATATTGATGAGGCACAGAAAGGATCAGCTAGGGAGGCCAGGTGGTGAACCAAGAGTTCCAGCTGTCCTGACAGTTCTGGAGGTAGAATTCCCGGTCCCAACCTCTAGGAGCTAACTGAGCCACAAAATGACGGGCGGTGGGGTTGCCACATCCCTACGCTTGTGAATAGATGAGTGAAAACGCGGTCATTTGGGAGACGGGGTTGGGCGCCAGTTGGACGAGAAGAAATAGTCCGTCAGGCGCCTGGCCCGGGGAGCCGGTAAATATGAAGGGTGCGCCTGAAAGTGTGGTGGGCGGACTTGTGGCTTCGCTGCAAGAATAGATGCCATATACTTTTATATAACAAAAAATTAATAGCTTTGACACGTAACATAGGATAATCGTAATTACAATGCAATTTAATGGCAAGGTAGAAGACTGAATTACAAGAATAATATATAGGTTAGATTCTGTAAGCGATAGACAAAGTTTCAGGGGGTAGTTATATGAAGTAAGTTTGTGCATGGTGAGCACTAGGGGAGTAGAGATTTACGGTAACTGAGTAAAGTTAGATCCTTATCATTGCTGGCGGAGTCTTCAGGCGAGAAATATGGAATATATATATCAGGCAAAAGAAAGGTTAAAAGTGATGAGTGAATCGTTTACTGTATTTTTGTATGGATCCTGCAATAGGATTAGATAAAATATGGTAACTCTAATATTGAACTTTAACACCTTTTCTGGGATTAACAGGTAAAGGATAACTAGGGTAGAAAAAGAGAGGGATATCTTTTTTCTTCTTCCTCTTCACGTCACACAGCTAGTTTTCTCTGCTTTTCAGCTAATTGTCTCTGGTGCGCTGCTACAGAGCCTTCCTCAAGGGCCAACTATGATCGGTAGGAATCACTGACCGACTAGGTGAGAGTGGTCGCCTTTCAGAGTTTGTTAGTGTGTGGAAGGAATCGCTGTACACTCAATCTGTAAATACTGATCGGCAAACTTGGAATCACTGTTGCAGGATCGTGCAGCACACAATACAACAGTAATTACTGGCCGTCAGGGTTAGAATCGCAGACCCTGGATCTTTCCGAGATGTTGGAAGGAATCGTTGCCCACAAGGTGTGAATTTGTTTTTGTTTGGTGTGCTGCCGAACAATTGCAACATCCACTTTGCCTTTGCTTTCTTACTCCTCTTGGTTCTGAGAGTTGGACAGGTAGTCTTGGTCAACTGGGTGGACCCTTGAGGGCAGTTGAGGGGCAGGATGAAAAGGGTGAAAGGTTGCAGTGACGTGGGAGGTTTGGGGTGGGAAATAGGTTGTTGTTTTTAAAAGGGTTGGTGGGATTGAGAGAAAACTAAATTGGTGAGGTTGTTGATCGGGTTACTCTCATATTGTCCTCAGGAACTACTCTGAGAGAGGTCAGTTTTGTGGAACAGTCGGGTATAGCAATAACATTAACACAACTTCCCAACACCATGACAGTTATAGGGAATACTAATTATTCACACAGCCAGAAACCAGCTTGCACATACAGTTCCCTGCAAAATTCCCTGAACACTCAGCCAAGTTCACCCCTTAAATATTCCACATAAAAAGGGCATGGTTTGTGTTTACTTTATGACAATTACTTTCGCCCACTAGATGATAAGTAGGGTGTGTGAAAGAGGATGGTCATAAAGTAACTGAGAAGCACGCTCCTTTTGTGTGGAATATTAAAGGGGTATCCTTGGCTGAGTGTTCAGGGACTTTTGCAGGGATCTGTACATGCAACATGCACAAACAAATCCAAATACTTATAGTTTAAACATAATAGGGTCACTTACAAACGCTATTCATGCACATATGCACACTCGTACACTAACTAATTTTCAAAAACACTGATTTACATACAGAGCCAGAGAGGAATGGTGTACTAACAACTCCTATGCAGGTAAAGTAAGACTATTTTGCTTAGTCAAGTCATTTGTTGGCTCAGATATTTTGCGAAGTTTGGTATTAAGATATAAAGGTATTTAACATTTTAAGGTGAATGAGATGTATTGCTTCTATGTAGTTTATTGGCTCAAGTATTTTGATGAGTAAGGTATTAAGATATTGAGGTATTTTACAAAATTATTAAGCTACTTAATAAGTTGACTCAGTAATTATGCTATTACAAAATATTTCTTAGTAAGTCACGTATTAACCAGTCAACTTTATTGCACATTATATAGAGACGACTTGGTAGGATTGACTGGGAGGGTATGGAGGAAGTGGAGGAGGTGAGCAAAGTGTTTAAGGAAGAGATATGTGCAGCATGTGAGGAGGTGTGTGGAGTAAGGATAAGAGGGAGGGGAGTGAAGGGTACAGCGTGGTGGACAGAAGATGTATAAATAGCTGTTGAAGACAAGAAGAAAGCGTATAGAGAGTGGTTGGGTAGTAGAGGGAAGGAAGATTTGGAGAGACAGAAAAGGGTGAGGTACTTGTAAAAAAAGAGAATGGTGAAGAGAGTAGTGAAGGAAAGTAAGAGAAGAGCAAATGAGGAAATTGGAAGGAATCTAAGTGTAAAACGGAGGGAGTGTAAGAAACTGTTCTGGAAAGAGGTCAAGAAAATTAGGGAGGGAAGCAAAGGAAAGAGTAAGGGTGTGAAAGATAAGAATGGGCGAGTGATAGCCGTGAAGCAAGAGAGAGTCGAGAAATGGAAGGAGAACTTCAACGAATTGCTAAATGTAAGGAATTAAGCACCAACAAACATAGTTGGATGGGGTATGGGAGGGAGAAGAGAAGTAGGGGAAGAGGAGGTGGGGATCAGGAGGTCAGAAGTGAGTGAAGCCATGAAAAGAGTGAAGTTAGGGAAAACATCAGGAATATATGGGGTGTGTGGGGAAATGCTGAGGTATGGTGGTGAGATAGTGATCGAATGGGTATCGAAAATGTGTGAACTAGCATGGGAGAAGGGGAGTGCACCTGATGACTGGAAGACAGGCATAATAGTCCCCCTGTAAAAGGGTAAAGGGGAAAGAGGAGTGTGTGGTAACCATCGGGGAATATGGGGAATATGCCTTCTAAGCGTAGTAGGGATGTTGTAGAGTAGGGTAGTGATTGAGAGAGTAAGAGAGAGAACGGACAAATGGATAGGTGACAAGCAGGGCGAGTTTAGCAAGGGAAGAGGATGTGTAGATCAGATTTTTGCCCTGAAATGTGTTGTGGAGAAAAATCTGGAGACGGGACATAAGTTGTATGGTGCACTTTATGGACATGGAGAAGGCATATGACAGAGTTAAGGGGGGATGGGCTATGTATTTGCTATTTATTGTTTATTTTTGTATTATTTTTTGCTTCCTCCCCATATCTACACCAAGCTTAAACAAATACCCCCTAGACCTCCCTTCAAGATAAATGTGTACTTTTTTCGGTAGAAAAATGTCCCGGCCTAAGGCCGATTCCTCTTAAAATTGGAGGATCGCTATCGATCGCCAGGAAATAATCGACACCTAAATGGCACGAAATAGGGCGAAAGGTGTTAAAATCGCCAAACTAATGGGCCGAACATCTTAAAATCTGAAAACTAAAGGGGCTAAGCATGAGGGAGAAAGGTGTCCAGAAAAACAGACCATCTCCCCTTAATAGAGAAGTTTTGTGGAAAGTATTTAGAATTTACGCAGTAGACGGCAAGTTGCTGAAAGCAGTGAAGAGCATGTATGAGTGTGCAAAGGTGTCAGTACGCGTGGAGAATGAGCAGAGCGAGTTCTTTGATGTGAATATTGGGTTAAATCAATGGTCTGTGGTGTCCCCATGGCTGTTCAATACATATATGGATGGAGTTATGAAAGAAATACAAGGAAGAGCAGTGAATGTTGGTGTACCTCTGATAAAGGAAGGAAACGAGTTGAAGTTGCCTGTACTGCTGTTTGCTGATGATACAGTTCTGATGAGCGATAGTGAATGGAAGTTGCAGTGGTTGGTAAATTTGTTTGGAATAGTGTGTGAAAAACGGAATCTGAAGGTAAATGCGGGGAAGAGCAAGGTTATGGTCTTTGAAAGGGGTGCAGCCACAGAGTGCGAGGTGAGGTTGAACGGCCAGGTTATGGAGAATGTCAGCTCATTTAAGTATTTGAGCAGTGTGTTGAGTAAAGATGGGAGTATGGATGAAGAAGTGGAGGCGAGGTCGAACAGGGGAAGAGAGTTGTAGGAACGCTGAAAGCAGTAACAAGAAATAGGGTGATCAGGATGGAAGTAATAAGTCCTTGCATCACAGTGTGGTAATCCCGACATTGAATTACGGGAGTGAAGCATGGATGTTGGTGAAGAAACTCAAACCCAGAGTGAGAGGGGTGGAAATGAGTTACTTGAGAAGTGCATTCGGAGTTACATGGAGGGATAGACAGACAATGAGAAAGTACGAGAGAGGTGTGGTGTGGATGTAGATGTGCTGTAAAGTGTGAAAAGGAATACCTTGGGATGGTTCGGCCATTTGGACCATGAGAGAATGACTAAGAGAGTGTACGAGAGTAAGGTGGAAGGACAGGGAGGGAGAGGTAAACCGAGTGAGAGGTGGATGGATGGAGTTAAGAAGTATATGAGTGAAGGCGGTGCTGGATGGGAGGAGGGGCGTCGACTGCATGGGGCCGTTTCGTTCGTGGCCACTCCTTCGGGGATCACGGCGTCCGGCAATAGATAGATAGATAGATATTTTAAATATCTTGCCATACTGTTTACAGTAAATATATATTCACTGAATTTGTATTTATCTATCTCTCTCTCTCTCTCTCTCAGTGAGCGTTTTAGTGTATATTGCCACAACTCTATTATATTTATATTGTCCACTACATCCTTTCATTCTGCAGTCGCTGCATTTATATATAATTGGCAATCTATATGGTAATGTCATCTCGATATGTTGTATATACCGTATATGGTTGTTTATTGTTCCTGATAAACTATGTATCGACGTGATCGTAACTATTTTGTCTATTCGAATGCTAGGGAGCTTCCTTGTATGAACTTCAGTGAAAGAAAATATATAATTAAGTGTTTCCCCACATAGGAGAGTTACTATTCAATATCTACTGATCTACTCAGTATATTTGTGTAGCTTTGTGACTGTGTGAGTGTATGTGTGTGTGAGCATGTGTAAGTGTGTGCTTATGCCTTTGCATTATACGTGTGTTTGCTCTTGCGAGTGTATATGTGTATAGGGTAACAATAATTATTAACACAGCTCTCCAGAATAATGACAGTTATAGGTAATATTACTTGTACCAACAGCCAGACACCAGGATCATCACAAAGGTAATTACAGCCCAGGACACAAGCTTGCACGCACACGCAATATGCAAACTCATTCATACACATATCACTCACAATCATGTCCAAACACAGTAGTTTCACCGTTCACCTACATACCGTACTAACGTGCACACACACACACACGGTTCGGGCTGATCCAATCTTGACGCTAAGCGCTAATCACACTGGCTTAGCGATGAGGATACTAGTCCTATATTTGTAAAGATTTGTCGGCTTCCCCGGTGGAGAAGGAGCGCAGTGTGGTTCCTCCCTTGCTAAGGTGCCCTATACTCCGTTCAGCATAAACAGTACGTTGGTAGGGCAGAACTTGACAACACTGTTTTACCCTCGCTATCAGCTAATAAGTTGATAATGGGGGCGAGAAACCATTTGCCCTCTCTCTCTCTCTCTCTCTCTCTCTCTCTCTCTGAGAGATGAAATTGTACTAACTTCATTATTAACGTGATTTTTATATACCCTAAATCTATATATATAATGTCTTAAATGATAAAATAAACTATTGGTCAAAATATTCTGTGTGGCAGACTTTAAAGTGTTTGCTTTTATTGTACGGTGTTCTGTAATCATATTGAATGGGATACATCTCTATAGTAGAAAATGATCCAGTGTTTCTGATGTTATGACTTTTTTTCCACACCACCATTGAGGTAAAAGTCTAGGTGCGTTTATTTGTATATAGAGGTTTCCCCAGTATGTACTGTATATGAATACATATACAATATAGAGGTTTCCCCAGTATGTACTGTATGTGAATACATATACAATAGTCGAGTCATGGGTGGAAAGGTTAAGGTGTTAAACCTGTGGGATCAAATGAACCAATTTAAAAATCATTAGGATGTGTGGGGGTGGGGTGGGAGGATACGGTGGGGGGGGGGGGGGCTACCATCAGCGCCATACTTCTACTCTCTCTACACTCTTCAGAAAAATAGGAAAATTAGAATGTAGATACGAGGTGCCGTTGTAAAGGCTTATCCCTCAATACCTTCATCTGATGAATAGATACACCATTTCAAGGACAGTCACAATTACAGACACACAAACATACAGACAGACAGGCGGGCGGATATCGTGCGGTGTCACAAACGGGTTTTTTCCGTCAATTTTACGGGCAATTGTAGTCTGGCAGCTTCAATATTTAAGGGCAGATCCTTCACTTTTTGGTCGAGCTTTTCATTTATTTATTATTTGTCTAGTTTCCTCGCTAGACCTCCATCAAGCTTAAAAAGACGCCCCCTAGACCCCCTTTCAAGACAAATTTGTACATTATTCGGAAGAAACATTTCCCGGCCGAAGGCGGGTTCCTCTTAAATTACATGCTCGCTTTCGCTCGCCAGGAAAAAATCGACACCTAAATGGCAGGAAAGGTCTTAAAATTGACAGAAATGGGACGAAAGTTCATAAAATCGCCAAAATAATGGGGCTTAAGATGAGGGAGAAGGTGGTCTAGAAAAGCGCCATATCTCCCCTTAAGTTCCAAAATAATTACACTATAAAAAAACCGTACAATAAAAGCAAACACTTTAAAGTCTGCCACACAGAATATGTTGACCAATAGTTTATTTTATCATTTAAGCCATTATATATATAGATTTAGGGTATATAAAAATCACGTTAATAATTAAGTTAGTACAATTTCATCTCCCAGAGAGAGAGAGAGAGAGATAGAGAGAGAGAGAGAGAGGGCAAATGGTTTCTCGCCCCCATTATCAACTTATCAGCTGATAGCGAGGGTAAAACAGCGTTGTCAAGTTCTGCCCTACCAACGGACTGTTTATGCTGAACGGAGTATAGTATGCCCTAGTATGAGCGTGTGTTAGCCTACTATTTGTTCCACCAGAATGTGCAGTTACGTATGTAGGATACTATGGTCGGAACTCGGGCACATCACGGTCGATAAAGGTTGCATGTGTCTAGCTCTTGCTTAACCCTCCTGGCCCGGGCAGGCTCTCCAAAGGACGGAGCTCGTATCCGGGCGATCTGGCCGAATATCAACAAAAGTAAACTAAGATTAATCTCGCTTAATATATTACCTACATTAATCAAACATATATAGAATTGAGCGCCTTACCTTGATGCGTAGAATGGCGTTGAGTAGAGCTCTCTAGCTCAACTGGTTCCAGAGTGATGGTGATGGAAGTGGAGGTAACTTTTGCCGTGTATTTACCTCGGCGCTTCCGAACACTCAACCGCGGCCCCGGCTACGACGCCCAGTTGCACTCGTCGCTCCACCCGCAATTATACCGGGAAGCGATTTGATAGTGTTTTATTGGTTATTCTGTCATTTATTATAGTTATTATGTTATTTTCACTCAATAAAGTTATTTATATGAACTTATTTGTGTCTCTGTCACTTATTACTTCGTTTTATTATTATTATTATGATTATTAGTGTCACTTTCACTGGACTTTGATAATTGGTAGTGTCATTTCCCCTTTTATGTATTGTTAGGTAAGCTAATAATATATATAGTGTCACTGTCACTTGTTCATATTGTTATGAAGGCACTTATTATTACTTGTGTGTGTCTCTTTCACTTATACTTAGTTTTATTATTATTACACTGTCACTTTGACTGGCCTAGGCTTATTGAGTGTCATTTTCACTTATTTATTTTTCGAAATATATATTTTAGTGTCACTTTCACTTGTTCATATTGTTATTGAAGGCACTTATTATTACTTATGTGTCCTTTTCACTTATACTTACCAGTAGTTATATTATTATTCTTAGCCTACATTTGAGTGTCACTTTCACTGTTGTCACTTCCACTTCAAAAGTTTGTTAGAGTGTGGAAGTCGTTGAAGCAGGTGCCAGCACACAGTCCAACTTGACACTCGAGGCATTCCCAAGTGGTTTTTGTGGGTTTGCGGGGTCTGCGAGTTGTGTGGCTGCACACATGGCACCTCTTCTGACTCCTAACGTTACTACCTGGTGCTTTGAAAGGAAGGGCGTTGAGCTGGTGCTTCCTGAAAAATTCAGCATACCCCGTTCTGTCCAGCTGGCCTGGTCCTTGTAGTGGCCTCCCTGTTGTAGCCGCATGTTTAGCCAGGAGCTCAAGTAGCACCTGCTTGTGGAACTTCCGCAGGGACTTGTACTTCTTGGCTCCTGGAGTCCTCAGACGGTAGATGTTGTAGACATTGAGGACCGACATATCTACCGTATGCAGGATAAACTTCTTGTACCACCTGCACGATGTTCGCAGGCAGTCGATGAAGCCCATCTGCATGTCGGACTTGTCAACGAGGCGCATGTTGAGGTTATAATCCAGGACAGCAGCTGGTTTTTGGACGGGGTTCTTGGTTCTTCGTCCACCTTCCCTGTGGCGACCATCTGGGCCTTGTGGCATGTGGTGAGGAGGTTGACCTTGCGCTGGTCATGCCAGTGGATGGAGAGGATGGGGCCACTCTTCTTGTGGAAGATGTCCGCCTTCTTTGTCTTGGTTGGGTAGCCTGGCATGCCCTTCCTCTTGCCCTTGACTGTGCCGACAGTTCCGGTCTTGCGGTCATGGAGGTACTTGGTCAGGAGAGGCGACGTGTAATAATTATCTGTGTAGAGGATGTGGTTTTGATTGAAGTGCCTCTTCATCATCTTCTTCACTACAGCGCCACCAAAACCAATGAGGGGGTCAGTCTCAATTTCTCCAGCCTTGCCACTGTAGACTATAAAGTCCAGCACATACCCCATCAAACAGTCGCAGAGGACGAAGAGCTTGATGCCGAAGCGGTGTCTCTTGGACGGGATATACTGTCGGAAGTGCAGCCTACCACGGAACAGGACCAGAGACTCGTCGAGGCACATCTTCTGGAAAGGAATCAGGTATGTGGTGAACCGATGACGGATCATGTCATACAGCTTCCTGATCTTCCATAATGAGTCGGGAAGGTGGACTGCCATGTTGTTTGTCAGGTGGAGATAGGAGAGGATGCTGAAGTACCTGTCCCTGGACATGTATTTGCCAAATGCTGGAGTCGTTATGATGTCGCCAGTGATCCAGTAGTCGGCCAGAACGTGCTTCCTTATATGTGTCATCAGCATTGTGAGTGCCAAGAACACATATAGTTCTGCCACAGTGACAGCTCTCCATGCCACCATCTTGGCACTGGTCTTCCTCCTAAGAAAGTTGGCACAGATAGCATGGTGGTGATTTGTCTCTTTAACGAGGTATTCCATGACTTCATTGTCATAGAAGCCACAGAAAAGTTCACTGGGAGTAGCATCTGGGCCACAGGGATATGCTGGTGACACCCCGGAACCCATCTGTACCTCGTCAAAGGCAGGACAATCTGGCTCAAAATCAGCCCCATCTGTCCACACAAACAGGTTGGATGCTGATGCTCGAGGACATGCAGGTGCAGCAGGCACACGCCCTGGATGCCCTGGCACACGCCCTTGGCCACGCGGATGCCCTGCACGCCCACGTCCACGCCCAGGGGCAGCGGCGTCGGCAGACTGACTACGTCCACGACCTCGCCCTATCGCTCGTCTTGTCGGGACTTCCTCTTCCTCTTCCTGTTCCTGTTCCTGTTCCTCTTCCTCCTCAGGCGACGTCAGGTCATCAGGGGCAATGTTGGGGTCGTCAGCATCCTCTTCAGAAGACAATTCTGGTGAAGAAGTGACCGGGCGTCGGCGGTGTGGGGCGCGGGAGGCTGCGGGAGCTTCAACAATGGGAGCCTCGGCCTAGGGAGTTGGGCTCTTTTTGCGGCGAGCCGAGGGCTTCTCCGCAGCAAATAATGCTCTGCGGTGTGTTGAGGGCTGTGGCACATCACCAATACCACTTGAAGAGTCCCTTTGGTCATCCTGAAGGAGAGATGAAGCCGAGGGCTGTGGGTGACCCACGCGGCGTCCCGGGTCAAGGCGTCGGGACAATGGAATGCGGGTGGTTGCTAGGCCAGGGTCGGCATCATTATCACTGTCTTCAGCTTCCCTATGCTTTTCTGCGGCTGCCCTGCGTGCTTTTTTAGCTGCACTTTTCACCAACGATTGTTTGTAGAAATATTTGCCCACTTTCAAGGGCGTACGGGCAGGCAAAGGGGAAGGTCCTGGGCTAGGGCTAGGGCTAGGCCTAGGCTGACCTAGCAAAGATGGCGAGGAGGTAGGCCTAGGTTCTAGCACACTCGGAAGGTCAATGGCACCTTCCTGAAACACTTCAACATCAGGATCATCACTACTGTCTCCCCCCTCAAATAAATCGACATTATCGTCGTCTCCAAAGCCCACGAAATCGTCATCTTCACTTGCACTTATGAATTGTACCTTGTCCACCAAGCTTTCGCCACTGCTCTCTTCACTATCAAAAAGTTGTCGCTGTATAGCGCTATCACTCAACAAACGCTTAACTTTCTTTCGTTAAGCTTTCTTCTCGGTTGCAACAGGCGTTGAAGTTGCGAGCAGGGTAGCACTGGGGCCCGCGGGAGGTTGCAGCGAATCGGACACGTCGGAATTTTTTTTCTTCAGTATTACTCGCTATGGCGGCCACGTAGGAACTGATAACACTAGTAGTTGAGGCTTGGTGGCGCTGCAGTCGCTCCTACAATGCAAAAATTGGCCGCGCGAATTTTGAAGCACGCTTTCAAGCACAAGGATTTTAAAATGACACCCGGGTACCGGCCCTTTTTTTTTTTTTTGGTGTCCTTAGGAAATGACACCCGGGCTGAAAGGGTTAAGGGTGAATAAATATTGTAATGTTCCTAGGTCAAGAAAACCTCTTTAGATTTTGAGGATCAGAACTGCAAATGAACAATGATTCAACAACTCCAATGCATGTGGAAAGTAAGAACTCAGTCAAACTAATGGAAAGCTTATTATTTGATAATTTGCTAATTCAAATATTATGATGGCTCTGGTAATAAGCTAGGTATTAAGATATGAAGGTATTTTATTTAGTCTAGTATTTGAGTGAGTCAAAGGTGCTCCTGATAATTTGCTTCAATAGAAGTTTGGCATTTTGCTGAGTAAAGTATTAAGATATAGATGTATTTTGCTTATTGACTTATAAGTTGAGTCAGTTATCTTGTTATATCAAATATTTCCGCAACTTAGGTATCGATGAGCCACATTCAAGGTATATTCCAGTATTTAAATACTTGCTTCCATATACAACACATTTACTTACACTTCATTATTAACTAAGATTGGTAATCCACTCCATTCCCCGCCTGTCTCTCTGTCTCTCTCTCTCTCTCTCTCTCTCTCTCTCTCTCTCTCTCTCTCTCTCTCTCTCTCTCTCTCTCTCTCTCTCTCTCTCTCTCTCTCTCTCTCTCTCTCATATTTGTGGACACTTTTTCACATAATTATAAGATCTGTTCTTCCTGGAACAAACTGAATTTGTAAACAGTTCTTCAGTAGAGCAGTTCAAGAAGAGAGTAGATAGTATTTTGCACATTCTGTTGTTAGTGCAGTGCACTAAACAATCTCTCTCCTTCCGCTTCGAGTATCTCCCTGGAATGGACCGCAAAGTTTCCGAGATACTAAATATTCTTTGTAACTCCGTGTAACGCTCTCCCTCTCACTTACACACTCTCTCTCTCTCTCTCTCTTAACCTGGTTCTTCAAATAAGAACTAAAGTTGCTTTCCTTATATCCGTTCATGGCCGAGTGGTTACGGTGCCCAGCTCTCCCAAATATACCTGGAGTGAGTGGGTTCGAATCCCGGTGAGGATACCTCTCTCCCAACAATGAGTCTAGTCGGGGGGGGGGGGGGATGGATATCGTATACACATTAACCCCAAAGAAGGAGAGTCAAGACAAGATTGCATGATCAATTAATTGAATGTTATTAAAGGACTTTTACAAAATTTATGTAGATGTACATTTAAAAATCAATGGGAGTTCAACCCCGGGAAATTAAATCAAATTAAAAACCATGAGGGGGAATCTCGATGTCATAAAAGCACTTCTTCACCTACAGTGTGGTCAATGAGTGGAACAAATTGCCAGAAAAGTTGAAAAATATAATACAGTTGACACATTCAAAAGTAGGCGACACATCTATTTCAAGGAGTTTGGAGTGATGGAGGTAAAAACAAATTGTTAGGCTAAGTATCAGTAGTATACACTATTTATTAACTTTGTTCTCTACTATGACTTTCCCACTAGAAATGTTCTCATTCTGCTGGAAGCCTTGTTTCCCCAAATAAATGTCATGCCAAGTCGGAACGAGTGGTGGTGGGAAGTGAACCCTCTACTTTACTGTCTTTACCTTCCACTTTGTAGCAAATCCTATGTTAGAAATAATTCCGGACTGACTAGTAGGGACTGCAAGGTCTCTGCAGTCTGTATAGCTATGTAAATAGATGTAACTCCGTGCAACTCTCTCTCTCTCTATTACTTGTTATCTGGAAAACTCAGGCTTTCGTAATATTTTTTAGCATTACAGACAGGAATAAGGAAATCTATTTTTTTTTTTCAATTTCATTATAGCTGCGGAGAAATTCTTGGCTCTTAAGTATAAGATGGTCATAGAAGTAAAACCAAGTCAGACAAGTTTGGTATTGTCTTATTTACTTTTTCATAATTGCAACTAATGACGACGGATCTGACCATCTTTATTTCGTCCCCCACGGATAATAAAATATATTCTTTATGGAGAATTTCACTCTGCAGGGAAAAGGAAATATATAATATTTACATTAAATGATTACCATATTTATAAATACATTTCTATGTTTACCTCGATAAAGTCTTCATCATATTTTCATCTAAGTTTGTTTGGATATTTGAGGGTGAAAGAACACAATTTGTGATGTATATTGTAATCGGAGTAAGAACGAATTCTATCTATCTATCTATTGCCTGACGCCGTGATCCCCGAAGGGGTGGCCACGAACGAACCGCCCCCATGCACCTCTGTCCCCAGTCAGTCGACGCCCCTCCCCCCAACCAGCACCACCTTCGTTCATGTACTTCCTCACTCCATCCTTCCACCTCATATTCGGTCTACCTCTCCCCCTCTGTCCCTCCACCTCGCTCTCATACACCCTCTTAGTCATTCTCTCGCTTTCCATACGTTCCATATGGCCGAACCATCTCAAGTTGTTCCTTTTCACACTTTCCAGCACATCTACCTCCACACCACACCTCCTTCTTACTTCCTCATTAGTCTGTCTATCCCTCCATGTAACTCCGCACGCACTCCTTAAGTAATTCATTTCCACTGCTCTCACTCTTGGTCTGAGTCTCTCAACCAACGTCCATGCTTCGCTTCCGTAAGTCAGTGTCGGGATTACCACACTGTCATGCAAGGACTTCTTCACTTCCATACTGACCACCCTATTTCTTGTTACTGCTTTTAGCGTTCCTACAACCCTCTTCCCCTGTTGTACCCTCTCCCGCACCTCTTCATCCATAGTCCCATCTTTACTCAACACACTGCCCAGATACTTAAAAGAGTTGACGATCTCCATAGCCTGACCGTTCAGCTTCACCTCACACTCTGTGACTTCACCCCTTTCGAAGACCATAACCTTGCTCTTCCCCGTATTTACCTTCAAATTCCGTTTTTCGCACACTGTTCCAAACTCATTTACCAGACCCTGCAACTCCCATTCATTATCACTCATCAGAACTGTATCATCCGCAAACAGCAGTATAGGTAGCTTCCACTCAATTCCCTCCCTTTTCAGCGATACACCAACATCCACTGCTCTTGATAGTATTTCTTTCATAACTCCATCCATATATACAGTAAACAACCATGGGGACATCACACACCCCTGTTTCAAACCAACATTCAGGTCAAAGAACTCGCTCTGCTCACTCTCCACACGTACTGCCGCCTTTGCACCCTCATACATGCTCTTCACTGCTTTCAGCAACTTGCCCTCTACTCCGTATATTCTAAGTACTTTCCACAAACCTTCTCTATCCACTCTGTCATAGGCCTTCTCCAAGTCCATAAAGGCAACATACACCTTTTGTTTCTTCTCCAGATACTTCTCCACAACACAATTCAGGGTAAAAATCTGATCTACACATCCTCTTCCCTTCCTAAAACCTCCCTGCTCGTCGCCTATCCATTTCTCCGTTCTCACTCTCACGAACGAATTGATTATCATTAATTTGTATTCATAATTTTAGTTTTGCTAATCAACTGAAGCTACAGTTTTGATTTCAGTATCTTAAGGATAGGGTTACATTTTGATATAACAGATGGAACAAGTACTTAGTTAATTCTCTCATGCATGGATGATCGAATAGCATATTCAGGAAGATCCCCTAAATGCAAGGGTACTCAATTAGCATATTCAATTCTTGAGAAATCAACTGAGTAAAACTGAATGCTTTATTTGCTTATTAATTGGGCTACGATAAGTTTTGGTAGTGGCACACTGAATAATACCATTGGCAACACTGTTCTCAATCGACCTAGCCCACCGTGACAGGTAGACTAAGGCTCATTCTTTAGTTTCTTCCCGGTAGTCATACGCCGAGATGCCGTCGCCTGTCGCTTTAACCCTTTCTCTGCTGGCATATTTCTGCCATATTAGAGCTTATTCAGGCACTTCTGATTGATTAGGAAAGTGTCTGAACGAAATGAAATGTATTCAGCCGAAAACTAAAAGAAAATAGCTTGAAAATGACACAAAAAAAAGTTTCGTAGCTCGCGGAGTTCACCTGCAGCGCTTCCATAGACATTTGCTAAAATGAGCAATTATCGCTGATGTCGCGCTACATTTGCCTTTGGCAGCATTGTATATCTCGCGAGGCTCTGACTCAGAGCCTTCAGTGCCACGGCCGCCTGGCTGGGAGAAGGACGTGTGGCCTGCCGCGCTGCCGCTCCCTGGCACTCAATTTTACAGGCTTTAAGAGGCTTTAAAAGCCTCTAAACTGTGTAAATTGCCATGGCATTCCGGAATATCTTCCGCAGGGAAAGGGTTAAACATGTCCGATATTCCGCCTGGATGACTGGTAGGCGTATCTAAAATACTTTATGAACTGGTTTTGTATCTTAAATAATGTTTTCTAATATATATACAGTATATATATATTGTATATATATATATATATATATATATATATATATATATATATATATATATATATTTATATCTATATACCGGTATATATATATATATATATGTATATATATACGAGAACAAGTTGATAATAACTATATTCATTCATAGATTATGGCGTCACAACACAGCATAGAAGTTAAATTGTAAAAACACACAAGATAAGACATAAACATGATGACAATATGTATGTGAAATAAATGTACACAGAGAGGTACAGGTTAATAAAAGTTGACAAAGGATATTGCGACCTCAGGTCAGGGTGGCGGAGCGTAGCTGAGTTAAAACGAGGTGGCGGGTCAGGTAGGTAAACACACAAAAGATATCGCGTCGAGGGGGGGTGTAGGTCAAGTCTACTGAGATGGTGTGTAAAGAAAACACCATGAATATGTAAAATTAATTCTAGGATGTGTATAATTAAATTTGACGTTAGTCCTAGGTACAAGGAAATATAATTTAAATTTAAACTATAAACTCAGAATGGTGAAAAAAGATCCATTAACTATACAATAAATAATACTTAGCCTTAATTGTGGCTAAATAGAAGAGTAACAATTAACTTATATTCACAGAATGTGTAGTGAATAAAATTAGCCAAATGGGGCTAATAAAGCAGTAATTATGAATAAATATTTACAGAACTGGAAATAAAATAAGATTTGCCAAACTAAGTGGTGGAACGAATAATAATAAAATGAATTCACAGAACTGGTAGTTAAATAAAATTAGCCAAAATGGGGCTAATTAAACAGTAAGGTAGAATAGAAATTCCCGAAGCTGATAATAAGATAATATTAGCCGTATTACATTACGTGGCTGAACGAATAGCAGAATGAAATATATTTTCACGGAACTGAGCATGAAATAAGAAAAGTTAGAATGAATGGCTAATGAACTCTCCGTACGGATTTGATTACTACGGACGGTAAATGGAAAATGAGATTTACTCTAGATAAAGTATAAATGGAACTAAAGGCTACTTCACACAGTCATGAATGCGAGCTAGAATCACTAGGAGTAGCTGAAAATTTGGATTCCTGGGCCTATTCGCGGTGAAAATCGATACTCCTAGTGACTCTAGCGATATCCTAGTGATTCCTGTTAGACTCCCATTGACTCCAAACCAGTCCCAGCCGATTGGCCCTGTCCGACAAAATTTTCACCGTGTTTAAGGTTCTCGCCACGAATCGGACCACTCCCAGTGATTCCCAGTGATCCCCAGTGATTCCCCAGTGACTCCCAGTGAGTCCTGGTGATTCTGGTGAGAACTGAAACTGAAACCGAAAGCTGTCCGCGAATCAGATTCGAAACACCGAGAATCACCAAGACTCACTGGGAGTCACTGGGGAATCACTGGGGATCACTGGGAATCAACTGGGAGTCACTGGGAATGGTCCGATTTGTGGCGAGAAATTTAAACACGGTGAACATTTTGTCGGACAGGGCCAATCGCCCGCGAGTGGTTTGGAATCACTGGGAGTCTAACAGGAATCACTAGGATATAGCTAGAGTCACTAGGATATCGCTAGAGTCACTAGGAGTCATAAAATTTTCACCGCGAATAGGCCCAGGAATCCAAATTTTCAGCTACTCCTAGTGATTCTAGCTAGCATTCCTGACTGTGAAGTACCCTTTAATAAATATATTATTCATATAAACCTGTAATACTTCTCACGTGAAAGTATAATATACAGTATACAGGTAGTTAACTTTTCTTGGTCAAACATTATAAATAGGCCTAGTATTAACCTGTGTAAGTACAATTTCCCACAAGACATTTTATTCACCCAGTGATTGTGTGTAGAGAAGGAAATTACGGTAGTTGAGGTAATTAAATAATGTGAACAATGTATGGTCAATGTTACAATACCCTACTTGTAGTCTACACGTTCTGCAACTCCACTTACCTAACATAACGAGAATGGTGGATACGTGTTTGTATGTGTTTTGAAATGTCAAGTTCGTTTGGTGGTGGACAGTGGAGTTTGGATTACTTCTTCGAGGGGCATTGTAGTCACCGGGGTAAATTTTGAGCCAGCGTAATCATGGCTTGGTTGTTTAGGGGCCGTTGTAGTCGCCGCTTAATAATCTAGAAGTTCTGCAACTCCCCTGACCTAACCTAAACAAAATAACACAACCTATAAGTGTTACCTATATTAGGTAATCGTATGAAATATTACAGAACTCGGTAACGAATGAAAAGAAGAAGGTGGGAAGGATAAACTATCCACTATTTAGACAATAGTTTAAATATATTTGTTTCGTAAAGTATAGTAAGCATTGATATCATGACCTTACGGTACATACTAATACAGACTTATCGTATTATATTAATGTCTGTAAAGAGGACAAAAGAGGGAAGAGTCAGTGAAAGATGAAAATGGAGAATTACTAGTGGAACCAGTTGAAGTGAGGAAAAGATATGCCGAGTATTTTGAATCTCTGTTAATACAAGAGATGGAAGAAAAGCAGTGATTGAAGCAGAGGTGGATGGAGATAGGTTACCCAGGCCACCCAGGTGGCAGGGAATGAATGAAAGGATTGAGGAAAATGAGGTGAAAGAAGCAGTGAAACAAATGAGAGCGGGAAAAGCAGAAGGTTTGGATGGTATTGCTGTGGAGTGTATAAAGAAGGGTGGAGATGTGATAATAGATTGGTTGGTGAGACTTTTCAATGTGTGCTTTGCTGTGTCAATGGTACCAATAGACAGGAAGAGTGCATGTATTGTGCCGTTGTACAAGGGGAAGGGAGATCGGCAGGAGTGTTCAAGTTATAGAGGTATTAGTTTATTGTCAGTGGTTGGAAAGCTGTATGGCAGGGTGTTGATAGAGAGGATAATAAAGTGTACGGAAGTTGCAATAGGAGAAGAACAGTGCGGTTTTAGGAGGGGAAGAGGGTGCATGGATCAGATGTTTGCAGTAAGACAGTTATGCGAGAAGTATTCAGAGAAGCATAAGGAGATATTTTGGGCTTTTATGGACTTGGAAAAACGTATGATCGTGTGGACCGTGAAGCAATGTGGAAGGTGTTAAGGATTTATGAAATAGGAGGAAATTTGTTAGAAGCAGTTAAGAGTTTTTATGAAGGGAGCAGAGCATGTGTGAGAGTAGGAAATGGTGAGTTGAGTGAATGGTTTGAGGTAAAGGTAGGTTTGCGACAGGGTTGTGTAATGTCACCATGGCTGTTTAATATGTTTATGGATGGTGTGGTGAGGGAGGTGAAAAGGAGAGCTATGGGAATAGGATTGGGTTTAGTAGAAAAGAATGGTAGAGATTGGGAGTTGAATCAGTTGCTGTTCGCTGATGACACAGCATTGGTGGCGGATTCTGATGAGAAACTGCAGCGGGTAGTCAAAGAGTTTGGTGTGGTTTGTGGAAGGAGGAAACTGAAGGTGAACGTCAATAAAAGTAAAGTAATGGTTTGTAATAGGGGAGAGCATAGGGTGAATCTAGATGTGAGGCTGGATGGGGAAATATTGGAACAAGTAGAGTGTTTTAAATATCTAGGAGGAACAATAAGCAGGAGTGGAGATAAAACAGAGAGTGTGTGAAGGAAGGAAGGTTTTCGGAGCAATGGGAAGTATGTGGAAGACGAGAAATCTCGGAGTGAAAGTAAAAAGTGCACTGTATCAAGGAATTGTTGTGCCAACAGTGAAGTATGGGGCTGAGACATGGGCTCTGAAGAAAAAGGAGAAAAGAGGGCTGGATGTGATGGAGATGAGCTGCTTGAGGAGTATGTGTGGAGTTACTCGTAGAGACAGATTGAGGAATGAAGAGATACGTAGGAGAGTGGGGCAGCTGGAACATTTGTCAGCCAGAGTGGACAGAAGGGTGCTGAGCTGGTATGGTCATGTTGAACGAATGGGAGATGAAAGGCTTACAAAGAGAATATGTGAGTCAGGTACAAGGGGAGATAGAAGGGCAGGAAGACCCCCATTGAGATGGAGAGACTGTGTAAGAAAGGCTTTGGATGATAGAGGAATGACTATAGATCAGGCAGGGGAAGTGGTGGTGGACAGGAGTGAATTGAGAATGCTTGTGAATAGTTAAGTGAACACGTGGTCATTTGGAGTAAGGGGTCGGGCGCAAGTTGGACTAGATAATAGTCCATCAGGCGCCTGGCCCGGGGAGACGATTAATATGAAGGGTGTGCCTGGAAGTGTGGTGGGAGGGCTTGTGGCTTTGGCTCCGCTGCATGTCTCCTGCCGAGATCGGAACCTCTCCGGGTGGTCAGGGGCCGGGGGAGTGCTGGAGCGACCTTGGTAACCCTGGTCTCTGGGTCTTCTCCTGGGTGACCTGGATGTGTGAGAATTTGTGTTTTTTATCTGTGTTTATTTTTTGTTTTATGTTGTTTTTGTGTTTTCCCTGTTCTTGCTCTGTCTTGAGTCGGCTACCCCCAAAATGGGGATTGGGCCTGAGCATATAGATAGATAGATAGATAGATAGATAGATAGATAGATTAATGTCTGTAATGATGTATGAATACAGTCATTGTACTTAATGATGATATTAGAGGACTGTAGTTATAGCCTACAAGAGACATACTTGAGGAAAAATGTATTTCAATTATAGGGTCAAACACACAATGGGGGCCATGCCTGGCATACTCGCATCTCATACCTAACAAGTCCCAGTGATGCTCGGTGACTCCCAGTGACTCCTATCTAATTCCCAGTGATTCCTATATTACTCCTATCAACTCGTATATTACAGTAATCCGAAATGTTCAAATTTTCAATAACTCGCACTTCATTCCTGGTTTTATCCAGGTGATTCCTGGTGATTCCCAGTGATTCCCAGTGACTCCCAGTGATTAGCAGGTACACTCCCACTGGTTCCTACGGTGTTGTGAGTCCACGGGGAATTGCAAACATTCGCGGTGTATTCCCAGGAATCACCACGAATCATTACTCCTAGTGATTCTAGCTCGCATTCCTGACTGTGTGAAGTACCCCTTAGTGATGGAAGATATCAGATTCAAATTAATTATATGAATCAACAGATATTACACTCTTTGTGGACACTTAAATATGCACTTTCGTACCCAGCAAATAATACTACAATAGAATATGATCTGGGAGTGTTCACTGGTAGTTACGCGTGGTGTATAGTATAAATCTTAGGTATAATATATATAATGTTTGTATGGAATATAAATGAGTTATATCCAGAGTGTTATAGATATAGCAAACCTTAATTAGAGTGTGTTTTGTTCTCTCAACACGAGGGAAAGTTTATGAAAAGGAGAGTCCGAAATGGGTCTCTATCATTACGTTAATGTGAAAACTAACATATCTTATGTAACCTTTACAACAATTCCAAAACACAGTAACACAGAAACACTTAATTTGGGGTGAGGAGAATTTAGATCAGTGAGAGATCTGGTCGACGTAGCACTCATAGGTTCTCCAGTCTTCTAGACACCAGAGGGGGGCGCCGTTGTCACACACAAACTAGAAAGGTCCCTGTCTAGCTCTCCTACACACTATTCTTGGTCACTGCACCCGGGATACTTTTAAAGGGAATTTTGGCTAGCCATTACGGAAGTATTCTCCGAATTGATACACAGGTAATGTTATTCTTTATTTATTAATATTAAACTTAGATATTAGAAAGCTTGTACGAGTGAATAATACTTATATTACAGTTCTTATGAATTGTATCTACTTGTGATATCTTATGTAATGCTTTCATTACCAGCTGTTCAGTTTCTTTTGTTGTTGTTGTTGTCTGTTCTCGTAGTTGTAGAGGTGGTTATTCTTGTCGAAGCACATACAAGGAAACTGTGGAGGTTGATGGGGTATTTGCATAAAGTACTCATCGTAATTTAAATCTGGTTCTAGTTGGAGATGTTCACCTGTGGAGGGGAGCGGGCAGTGTTGGATGCCCGGTTGGCCAGGATTAGCGCTAGGGAGCGGCGTGTATCCTGTGAGCACAGGTAGTGGGTTTTGTTGTGATAGGGGGCACTGCGGTATTTCTTTTTCTGGTCTAGGTACGGACTTTTTCTTTGCTCTTCTCTTTTCTTTTATAGTGGCTATCCTGGATCTTGGGTGTTGTGGTTCTTCACGATATGCAGATATGGTGTAGGTTCTAGTTCAGGTCCTTCTACCCCCGTCACTTCAATATATATATATATATATATTGGGGAGGTGTGGCAGAGTGGTTTTGCCACTGGACTAGTAATCCAAGGGACCCGGGTTCGAATCCCAATGTGTCAATGGGAAGATATTATTGGGATGGAATTTGTGCTGTACCTAGTTTCAGTGCATTACCACAGCACACCGAAATGCCAAATAAAATACCCTTATTGCTCCCTGATTAAATAGCACTGTATGAATATTCCCATATGGTTCAGCAGATGGTTCCAATACTCAAGAAACAAATAGTGACTCTTTTCCCCCTCAAGACAACTTGCGTGTCGTGAGGAACAAGGTTTGCCCCAAGACCAGGAAAATCATACCGATTACCGATTACCGAGTGTCAAAACAGTTTCCAGATACTCACAGGCTCAGATGACGATGAGGAAACAGAAGAAGTCCGGCTCGTGGGAGACTCGAAGATACGTGGTCAGCTCACAGAGTTTTGCGCCAGGGCACCTAAGACCAGAAAGCGTTTTTGTATCGGTGGTGCTGGTGTGGACGACGTAGTTGCTGCAGTTGACGAAGTATCAACAATTTTCTAACCGACAGAATCTCACTGACTCCCATATATTTTTTAATTATGTAAATATTCCCACTTCCCCTAGTATTGACATTCTCGGTGTAACATTAACTACTAACTTGAGCTGGACACATTATGTTAGAAGCATTGCTAAGAATGCCTCTAAAAAGCTGGGACTCCTGTACAGAGTTCTAGAATTCTTCACTGACGAGCAGTTGGCCGTAATATATAAAAGTCATGTGCGTTCTCAGATGGATTACTGTTCACCTCTGTGGAGTGGAAGTGGAGTGGTTCCATTGAGGCAGTTGGACAACATTCAAAATAAAGCTATTAGATTAATCAATAACCCTACAATCACACAGGACCTTCCTACATTATCCATACGAAGAAAAGTTGCATCCCTTGCATTATTCTACAGATATTTGCACAGCAATTGTTCCGAAGAACTTGCTTCAATTGTGCCACCTCTCCACATCTTTCCCCGTAGAACTAGGGCAGCTGAGAGCGCCCATGAATTTACACTTTCTCCTCCACGATGCAGAACTTCTGCTTATCAACATTCATTTATCCCCAGAACTACTACTCTTTGGAATTCACTTCCCTCGAGTTGCTTTCCACAAACTTACAATCTACAACAGTTTAAATCCAGTTGTTACAAACATTTTATGAATGGAGGATTCCTTTAGGCACATGGACCTTTTTGTTTTATCTGTGGTTTTCCTTCCTCCATTCATTGTCTCTTTAAAAAAAAAAAAAAAAAAAAAAAAAAAAAAAAGTATCCTAACCCTTTACAATTCCTTAGTCCGCCCTCTTCTGGAATACTGCGTTCAATCCTAGTGCCCTTATTACCAAAAAGATATAGACAAGCTAGAACGAGTTCAATGTAGAGTTACCAAAATGATACCTAGCCTAAAGGAACAAACCATACAAGGAGCGTCTTAGAGAATTAAATCTATTTCCCTTAACCCAGCGCAGATTAAGAGGCGACTTAATTCAAGTGTTCAAAATCATCAAAGGCATCGACAATATGAACTGTAGTAAGTATTTCACTATCGACCAATCTAATTACACGCGGGGAAACGGTTGCAAAATTATTGGTAAATCTTTTAACTCACACGAATCTAAGAATTTCTTCTTCAATCGAGTTGTCAACTTATGGAATGGGCTTCCCGAGATGTTATAGACTGCAGCACCGTTGATTCATTTAAACTTCGCCTAGACAAATATCTTGCATCAAACCTGCGACTGACTGCGTTTGTAAATGAATAACTTTATTTTATCCTCCCCTCAGTTACTAACCCATCTATCCCCTACTAACTTCCTAATCCTGCCACAGACATTAGTTCCAGGGCAGTAGTTCCCTTTCCAATGTTCCCTTACCCACTCTAAACCACTGTTTGGACACTTGATCCTCAGTATTTTGGAGGACAAGCAGCCTAGAAGGGTCACTAGACCTGTTGTTGCTTGATTTCCTTTGTACTCCTTTGTACTTATATGCAAAATACGCTACAGGGGGCCAATGCCTAGTGAGTTAATTGCTCAATGGGTGGCGTTCTGAGAGTGAGGGTCCGAGTCTGGGGAGTGAGACTGTGAAGCGCGGAGGCGGAGCAGCTTCAGAGATGGGATTGCTTCGAGCCGGGGTGCTTCGCATGTCTCACTCCCTAGACTGGAACAAGACCTCACGGGATAGACAGTGGAATGAGGAAGTAAGCAGGTGTGGTGTGTAGGTAGATGTGCTGAAAAAGAACACCATGAGATGGTTCGGCCATATGGAACGTATGGGAAGCGAGAGAATGACTAAAAAGGTGTATGAGAGCGAGGTAGAAGGACAGAGATGGAGAGGTAAACCGAAAGAGAGGTGGAAGGATGGAGTGAGGAAGTATATGGATGAAGGCGGTGCTGGTTGGTAGGAGGGGCGTCGAGTGACTGGGGACAGAGATGCATGGGGGCTGTTCGTTCGTGGCCACCCCTTCGGGGATCACGGCGTCACGCAATGGATAGATAGATAGAATATTGTAGATTGACATTTCTTCTTTCTATTGAGATATAATAGATTGTACTAAACATATTTTTTGTTGCTGAAAATTAAAATTTTGGTCATGCAGGCATAATGTTTATTCACCAAGTACCAATTTTAAAAATATATAAAATAAAATTATCTTGATGATTTTTTTTTTTTTTTTTTTTTTCTATGTGATTGAGGGGGGCAAAAGGCATAACTGCCTATAGCGAGTGCCTCCCCCATAGTTGAAAGAGTGACAGGGCCAAAATCAAGGGACGTTCGAGCCAAAATGCCTGGACACACGGAGTTTGAAGCAATTTAAGTCATAGGAAGAGGGAAAGGCTGATTCTGGGAGAGAGTTCCAGAGCTCAGCTGTTGAGTAGAAGAAAGTTTGAGAGTAACGTTTCACTCTTGGGTTGGAGAGTTGCACAGAGTAGGGGAGGGATTGAGTTGCATGACGGGTACCACGTGCCCTACGTAAAGGAGGTGGTATGCACTGGGATAGCTCTGAGGAACACTGATTGTTATAGTAGCGATAGAATAGCGAGAGAGATGCAACATTGCGGCGGAGAGAGAGATTGCAGAGAGTTGGTGAGTGGACGGGAGTTAATGATACGAAAGGCCTTCCTTTCAACTTTGTCTAGGAGAGCGGTGTGAGAGGAACCTCCCCACACATGTGAACAATACTCAATACAAGGGCGCACTATGCCCCTGTACAGAGCAAGAAGCTGTGCAGGGGAAAAGAACCCCCTAAGGCGGTTGAGCACACCCAGCTTCTGGGAGGCTGCCTTAGCAAGACTGGTAATATGATCCTTCCAAATGAGAGCAGAAGAAAAAGAGACACCAAGAATATTGAGAGAAGATGAAGGGTTGATTTTTGTATTGTTGAAGAATAAGAGATAGTCCGCTGGGAGATCCTGACGGGTAGATAGATGGAGAAATTGGGTTTTGGAAGCATTAAAGTTAACAAGGTTTTCTTTGCCCAATTGGAAATAGCATTTAGATCAGAATTTAAGAGTTCTATGGCTTCATTACGTTTGTCGTTGAGGGATTGCTGGCTGGGGCGTTCTGAAAAACTAATGGAGTAGTGTAAGGTTGAGTCGTCTGCGTATGAATGGATGGGAATTTAGGTACAGTTAAGGAGATCATTTATAAAAATTAGAAAGAGAATAGGAGATAGGACAGAGCCCTGAGGAACACCGGAGTTTATAGGGTGAGGAAGTGAACAATGGCCGTCCACAACCGCGGCTATGGAACGGCCGGAAAGGAAATTAGAGACAAAGGCACAGATGGAGGGATAGAAACCGAAGGAGGGTAGTTTAGAAATTAAAGATTTATGCCAGACTCTATTGAAGGCTTTCGATATGTCTAGTGCAATAGAAAAATTCTCACCGAAGTCCCGAAAGGAGGATGACCAAGAGTTAGTAAGATATGAAAGAAGATCACCAGTAGAGCGACCCTTAAGGAAGCCATACTGGCGATCTGAGAGCAGATTATGAGAAGAGAAATGCTTAAGAAATTTGGAAGCAAGAATAGTTTCAAAAACTTTAGAAAGACAAGAGATAAGAGCAATTGGACGATAGTTGGAGGGTTGAGAGCGGTCACCCTTCTTTGGGACAGGTTGAATGTGAGCAAACTTCCAGCATGAAGGGAAGACGTTAGAGGATAAACAGAGACGAAAGAGTTTGCCTAGGCAGGGAGTCAGCACGGAAGCACAGTTTTTGAGAACAACAGGAGGAACACCGTCCGGACCGTACGCCTTATTAGTGTTAAGCCCAGAGAGGGTAGAAAGTACATCTTTAGAACAAAAAATAAATAAGATAAATATATTCTGATGACACATTTGGAATGAGCATACGAAATACTTCTTCTTTCATATAAAAAATAATATTAAGTAGCATATAACGAAATTATGACCGCCTTTACTCAGAGAAACGATTCAATATTTATTTTACATCGATTTTCAATGTGAACATTTTATCGTATGGGATTTTTTCCAGTTTAATAATAGTTTGGGTTTTCCTGAAATTTATTGGATGTATGATACATTGCATGTAGAGGCAATTATCGTGGGTTAAACAAAGCGATAACATAAGTGTATAGTCTCGCGGTAGTGCAATTAACACTGATAGGGAACAGAAGTGGAAATTAAGTGTCAAGAAACTTAAGCAAGCATGAGTAAGTTGAATATACATTCGCATACACCACTTAGATAAGAATAAACTATTGCGAGGCACTGACATTTGCTAAAGAAACTTCGCGACCAAGAGATGTCAGCACCTTATATATACACGACAACTGATGCTAAATCTGTGTTGCTATACCATCGTCATGACATCCTAATAAAGTATTGAATATCTTTGCTGTGTTTGGTAACGATATTTCGTAACGATATTGTGTAAATCAAGGATACTATATGGGTCATTGACTTAACCTAAGAAAAAACCTAGTTTTCGCCGTAAAATAAATTGGATCCACGAAATTTTGGTCACAGTCCTCCATGGTATCCATTCAGCCACGTCTCCCCTATATACCTGTATTTACACCAACAATTAATAAACCGGGTACTGTATTATACAAACCTATCAAGGCGGATGAATTCGCAACATCCCAATTCCGCTACATCGTATTTTAGACAACCTCGCGGTTGAAGACCCACCACAACTGGCAGTGGATATCCGTCAGGTTCAATTTGTTTATCTCGGAAATGAGAAAAATTTTGGTCTTAGTTTTCAATGTCGTGGAGGTTGCCATTTAGGAGCAGTGCGTCAAAGGTATCAGAGACGACAAAAAACAAACTCACTCAATTCAGCCCACTTTCTAGCGGAATCGGGAACACCTACACACTCGACAGGCGTTACTTCCACCTATTAAAAAGTATTTGCTTTGAAATGCGCTTGTAGGACATGTGCAAAAGTCGGACAAATAATTCAGCATTCATTGATGAAAACTCAGAGATAAATACAGTAAATCAACCGACAAGCAAGAAGTGTTATGGTAAATGAGGTAAACAAACAAATTGATAAACTATTATCAACTGAATAGGTAGCGAGGTGTAGTTGAAAATACGGACTGATAAAGCAAAAGACAATATAGGATGTGATAGGATTTCGGGAGCAAGTCCGTACCCTGGTAATAGAGAAATGTGTTTGGTTTTGGTTTCAGATGTGGAGGTGTGGTGGTAGTATTTCTGGTGTGGGCGGTTATTGTGGTGTACTGGTTGTAGTGATAGTGGCGGTTGGATGTTTCGTGTCTGTGCATCAATGTGCTAAATGTGGTTTTTGGGAGTTTGTTTTTGTTGGTGAATGTATGTTGGCGTCGTTTAGTTAGTGGTTAAGTTGCTGGAGGTAGTAAGAGTGTGTTGGTGTGTTGGTATTAGGTTAGCAAAATTTATTGCAGAGGTATTTATAGTAGTTTAGTAATGGCGTGGTGGTGATGCTGTTTATATTTGCATAGCTTATGTGGCGGTGGTGGTATGGGTATCGGTGGTGTTCTTGTTGGTGGTGGATAATATTGCTGGTTGTGTGATTATTGCTGCTGTTGTTGACGGTGGTGTTGGTGATAATGAAGAAGAGGATGGTGGTTTTCATTCTGTAATATTGGTACACCGCAGGCGTTACAGGGACAATTTGTCGGCGGGTGTATCCGAGTTTCATAAATACTGTGTGACACAACTATCGATTCTTGCATTAAAACTCATAGTATTTTTGGTAGATCGCCTCTACATTTGTTTCTCCTCAGTGAAACACAGTTGGGCTCGGCTCTTTAACTATCGTGTTTCGAAATATTTAACACCAATATGTTGTTTTAAATAGTTGTCCGTTAAAATAAGCAAAACACAGTAGTTAAGGCGGGGGATATATACTGTATATATATATATATATATATATATATATATATATATATATATATATATATATATATATATATATGCAAGAAGGTCACAGCAACACGTGAACTTAATATAATATGCTAAATATCTACAGGGAAGGAAGGAAAATTAACACGGAGTCCCAAGCGCTTTCGTGTATTACATCTTCAGGGGACAGAGGACAGGCAGAGAATGCCTGTCCTCTGTCCTCTGAAGATGTAATACACGAAAGCGCTTGGGACTCTGTGTTTATTTTCCTTCCTTCCCTGAGGATATTTAGCATATATATATATATATATATATACTGTATAGTATATATTATATCGTATATATATATATATATATATATATATATATATATATATATATATATATATACTGTATAATATATACTGTATAATTACGTATGTTTTTTTTATTTTTTTAGTTTTTGTTAAACCTTAGGAACATGCCATGCCGTCATATGCGATGCCTGAAATACCATTAGCTGGGATTCGTGTGATGGGCGATTTTCATTTGGTGGAGTACTTGAGCAAGTCATGGTGGTGGCGTCACATAGTTCACTTCGCCTCACTCACATGATGTAAAGTTTACTTTTATCCTTCCTGGCCTCGAATAAGAACGTATTTTATGTTTCTTGTTCATATTTTTAAAGCATCATAATTGTAACGTAGCTGCGCATTTGGGAGATAAGTTATATGATCAGTGACGTAATTAACTTATTCTACTGACGTTTCTATATCGAATTATCTAATTATTTGGCATATTGAATTAGTGAATTACTTAAATACTTTGAACTGATTACTTGGCATATTGAATTATTTGTTTCACAATTTTAAATTAACGTAAGCCTATTAACAACTTTGTAGACAGTTCTAGGGCAGCTTGCCCCAGGCTGGCCAAGGCCTCACCTGGTTCACGACGGTGGTCGAACCTGGTTGCAAAGGTACCCTGCATTACTTTTACGCTGCAACTTGGTATATCTTTTAACTTGTTTGAGCAGGTATACAACTTTAACCTAGCGGGATACAGTGTGAGGAGAGAGTGGGATGGTGCTCAGTTACACGGGTGGTAAACTTTCTCTCCACGGGGTGCCTCAAAAGGTGCCAGTGTGTGCTGCTGAAAGATGACAGCTCGTGGTGTGGGTGGCTAGCATAGTGGCCCATCTGCCTTTAGCTTTGTGATGAGCCCTACCCTAGTAGGATGCCTTTGGCTTAGGTCAACTTTAGGGTCAGTCATTGTACCATGCACTTGGAGATTGCTGCATCAGGTTGAGGTTATCTCGAATATCAGAGCTATGGAGGTTTGCACCCCCTAGTTAGTGTATAGATCAAAGAGAGGTTTGTATCCCCTATTGTTTATATCAAGGGGTTGGTATCATATGCCCCAAGAAAGAACCTGGACAGCAGACTACTTGTTTTCAGGTAGAGTCTGCTGCATTGTGCTTGGATTGCATGGTGGAAAGTATTCGTAATAAGGTACTGCTTATGTCTTTTGGTTACAGATTTTCCCCACACCTGCGATTATAACAACTGTAATTAAATGTATTATTAAGAAAATATTAACTTTTCTTACTACGTGTTTATATTGTTGCTACGAGCAGTCATACCAAATACAAAAATAAATACCACAAATTCCTGTGAACAATAAAATTGATGATACTAAACGTGTGACCTCTACTTGAGTCACCTTCATATGACTCCTATTTTAGGTAACTTGTTTTGGCAGCACTGTTCTGGTAACACCTTGACATCTATAAGCAATCTGGCACTAATAATTATGATGCTCCAGTTAATCAATTCAAAATTATGCCGTCATATCAATTGTGTTATGTTATAGATTATATGGTGTTCAGTTAGGCATGTCATGTCCGAATCATGGGGATATTTGAATTAAGTTTTATTGATTTTCTTTCTCAAGGTCAACTAAAGTATTCTAATATAATATTGTCCGAAATATATGGCAAAGGAAGCCCTTGTGAAAGGTTTTTGTAAATCTACCAAGAGGTTTCATGTGTGACAGTGTACACAGGATCCAGTTACTTGGCTTCTATATATAATGGTACTTTATATCAACGTTACTATTTTGGCTGCTTTCTTTCTATGTATATTTAAAATGTTTGTTCTTAAAATTAAAACTATATCTATAAACGTACTTAACATAATCATTTAACATTTTTGATCGTTTAGAAAACGGCAATTTTGTCTGTATAGATTCAAAAATTATGTTTTGAAATAATTACATATTGTTAGATAACCTATTTTCCTTATTATATCAGAAACGAGCTCTACTGATTTTAACCGTAATTCAATATTGCTATACAGTTGCCAGCTAGTACTAGCAGGCGTATCAATTTAATATTACGAGAGGTTTACGAAATTAACAACTGTATTACCATTAGAGATGATTAGATAACGATCCTGGCGGGTAGCGCGTGTTGATTGGCCAGTATCAACACTGTCATATTCATATTCTACCGAACTGAAAAAAACAAAAATAAACAAATACACTTTTCCTTCTGGTCCATGACGTCATCTCTGGCTTCGGCCATATACATTACTAGCAGGGGTACCCGGCGTTGCCCGGGTAATCACCATAATCACCATCACTACTACCACCACTACTACTACCATAATCACCATCATCAATCACTACTACCACAATCATCACAATACTACTACTACCATAATCACCGGCCTCGACCACCCTGTGCCTCATTAAACGGCGACCTCGATTTCGGCCGCTAAATGACCTCCGATTTTGGATCTGACCTCATCCGTACCCCCATTTTGGGGGGCTGCGAACAACTTTCGTTCCATACACCTTTTCGATCGGAGGCCTCCTTCTGCCCCAAACGGCCATTTTTTTCGCATTTTTTTCGCTTCCGTATACTACATAAGTTCTGCCGAAAATTTTATTAAACAAAAGTGTCTCTGATTTCCACTAAACTCGCCTTAAACCATTTCCAAAGCCTGGGCTTTCCAACGGTGCCCCACACTCCCACCTGGCACCAAAACTGAGGGAGGAGTTTAGTAACAAAGGTCGGGTAGTCGGGTAACTGACAAACAGACAAACATTGACCTTTATTTATTAAGATATTTTGAAATACTAGGCTACAAGGACGTACACTTAAGACTGTGTTACGAACTGGCACTCGGGTACACAAGGGCTCTCAATCAGGACTCGAATACGGCTCGCTGCCACAACGGAAACACACGATCCCAACCCCTGAGTACTGCCAGCCGAACAAAAAACACCAATACCCTCCAGAGTTCAATCTGCTATAACGGGGTATACAAGAACTCGGTACTAGTGTTCAACAACAGACTAATAAAGAGACAGGAATTATCTAGTCTGGTCAACAATCAAACAATGAAGTAAGAAACAACAACACCAAAGAATAGTGTTGGCCGAAGCCGAAGAGTAATCCACCCTTGACTATGAACTTAAGAAGTCCACCACCCTCTACTTCGGATCGGCACTATTACGTTACGTTAATTAATAGTCCTTAAGCATCGAGCAAGGAATCTTCTGAAAAAAGTTAGATGCTTCTCGGATGCTCGTAAGAAGTACGTATCGGATTTTGAACAGTAATTCAATAAGCAAAAACACTGGCAATTAAATACTATTAAAGGCTTAAATTGGCATAAGAATAATTAAAAGAATATGCAATAGTAAATGGCAAACATTAAAAGGAAGTACTCCGCAAATACAACGGCAATAGCCTACTCGGATTGTGCTCGTGGGCCACTAATCACTAAAGTAGCCAAGCTTGCAACACATGAAAATCAATAGTGCATAAACAATATCATACATAAGGAAAGCTTCAATACTATTCTGTATCTACTAATCGAGTAAAGTCTAGCTGGGGTACTGTGGGCAAAAGGTAGCAGTGACTGAGCAAAAACGGCTTGTAGACTAGCGAAGTCCTCACGACTGTTTAAAGTATTACGTTAAAACTAACAAGTGCACTTTGAGAAATCCAGATCCCTTGTATCTGGTTTTCTCCCGGCTCCTTGACAAAGTAAAAACAAACTGTTAATAAAATACAGGGTGGTTAGGCTCTTGCCCTCACGCACTGTAAATTATAAACTCAACACAGTCAGCCGCGAAGACAACCTAGGCTTCACTGAACCGAAACGAGTATGCAGGTTTATCGCTTAACCACTGCATCAAACAACAACTCGTAACACAGAAAAGCCTTACCCCAGTCTAGCATTACCTAGACCAGCAGAAAACAGGATTAATAATAATAACACAAAGGGAAATGCATATACAAGTGCAACAAACATAAATCAATCCTATTCTAAGTTAACCCTTCCAAAATAGGCTATCTAATAGGCAAGTATCTCGTGAGAACTCAAGCGATAATACGTTGGCTGACTAGCTCTGCACCAACGGGACCATGGAAGTTAAACAGGGCAGGGAAAAGAGGAGATAAGAATGTAAGGTAGTAGAGAAAGTTCCCATCAGTCAGAAGAATATATATAGTTAGCAAGGGAAATGAGAAGTCGCTCTGCCTAATGAGTTCTGATGAAAAAATGGCTAGACTTCCCTTTTATACCCGGCCCTCTAGTGAGCCCAACGTGAACTACTAAGGACCGCCCACTGACAACCATTACGTAATTTCTCTCTCTCCTCTGGGATACGCAAAGGCTCCCCTAGCACTGAGGGAGGGAGGAATGCGAGTGAGTTAGGCCCACCTCCCGCCTGGCGCACCCACTGACCCCCAACTGTGGCTGGACATGCGTCACAACTGATAGCCTACAGATATCTTTACCTCGTTGGTTTGTAAGCAATGCATGTTTTGTTTGTCATATACTATAGCCTATCCCTACCAACACTAATCCTTTGTACTGTTGATTACCACTCACTCTCACTCTCTCTATCTCGCTCTCTGGTAAGTGTATTATTACGTAGTATTGATTATTGCCTAACTGCCCAATACACTGGTACACTCTTACTTTCTGGGGCCTCTTAATGCATAACGATAATATAATCTGGTTCCTTATAGTTGTTGATTAGGCTATCTATCAATGTGATCTCTACTTATATGCTTCATGGAGTGTGCTTATGTTATGTACAGTATGTATAAACAGTTATATTTTGTATTCTCATTAATAATAACGCTACTGTTGAGTGTGTGTCTGCGTGTGCGGGTAGGTTTTTGGTTCATATATAATTAATATATATATATATATATATATATATATATATATATATATATATATATATATATATATATATATATATATATATATATATATACAGTATATATACGGTATATATACAGTACATATATATATATATATATATGTGTGTGTGTGTGTGTGTGTGTGTGTGTGTGTGTGTGTGTGTGTGGCTCATGTGGTTTATATATGTGAGTGTGGCAACAGTAATATACACACCCTCCAGTACCGTGCCAGTTATACAGTAGGTAATGTTAATTATAACAATAGCCAGACACTGTATTTCAAGCAAGAGTAAACAAATGCCAGGACACCAGCTTGTTTGAACACTCGAAATGCAAAATCACACAAACACGAATCCAAATACATATGTGTAAACACACACACACACACACACACACACACAGAGTCAGAGAGAGCGCATGAATGTCAGGTATTTTGTTTTGAGCTATTATATTGACTCATATTGCTGAATTGGGTTTTTTGTTGAATATTGTATTAACATAAGCAGGAATAAAGCTTATTAGTGTATTAAGATCAGTCACTTACAATACTACGTAAAATAATACTCAGGTGTTACAGGTATTGACGAGTCGAATTCAAAGCACTTTCCATTTTAACCACTTGCTTTCATTCACAAAAGAAAAAATTATAATGATACTAATAATAATATCAATTATTTATGAATTCAAAATGTTCTAATCTCTTTCTTTCTCTGTTTGTGCCAAATACATACAGTAGATTATGTACCTTCTAAAACAAACATACACATACATAGATAAGTATATGTAATTTGCAAGGCCCCAAGATTATTAGAAGGACCATGTTTGTGTATTGTTTTTTCTCGTACTAGATGCCAGTCAGTCGGTCAGTAACCAGCCCCTACTCCCACAATGGGTAGGGAGGATCAGCAAGAAACACGAGAAAGGAAAAAAAGAGGTGACAAGATAAGAACACATACTAGGGTGTCCCGCGAGTTTTGTCAAATACTTCCAGAGATTAAAGATTAAGTAATTCTAAGTAAAAACTGTTATATACACATAAGTTTTGTTGGGCATTGTTTTGTAGTCATGGGCCCTTAAAGTCGGCATTTTGGTGTTTTCTGTAATTTCTAACCCTGTTTTTCTTCAATAAGATGAGGATAGGAAAAACCGCTATAAATTGTATTATGAAGCATGATATCAATACTTCAAACTGACACCAAAAACTTCACTATATCGTACTTCATATTCCCTTGACATCGAGTTGAATATTACAAGAAACCAAGAAAACTTAATTTTAAGCTTATCATCATGGAAAGAAGAAAGGAGCTACAGAGGATTTGTTGGTGTTTTCATTAAGAATTTATACCATGCACCATCATACAGCATTTAACGTTATCGATATTGTAACATCCTTACCAACCGGATGTCATGTGGCCAGACCAACCTGTTGAACGTGACTTTACAATTACCTCGTGGCAACAACTCACCCTGCTTCCGTGACCAGAGAGAGAGAGAGAGAGAGAAACCAGCCAAGTTTGGGGGGAAACAACTGAACGAGGCAGAACCAGCCCCCTTCTCCCTACTGCCCCATCCACTCACGGGGCCTAGTTCACCTGCTTCTCGTCCGTGAATGGCTGACACCAGCAGCCTGTTTCATTGGTTTCGGCACCTGTTTCCTGCCTTCTGATTGGATAGCTTGGTCCGAGAAATGATATATAAGCCGGAGATTTGATGGTTAAAAGCAGTACATTTCTAGCTGGGGAACACGAGCAGTGTGGTGGGGAGACGAGACAGACTTCAAAGGCTTGTATATTATTATGTGTTAA
Source organism: Paralithodes platypus (assembly GCA_032716605.1). NCBI lineage: Eukaryota > Metazoa > Arthropoda > Malacostraca > Decapoda > Lithodidae > Paralithodes > Paralithodes platypus. The sequence continues at coordinate 13,039,038 of CM064574.1, read as the reverse complement.
GTTGCGTCCGGGAGCGACCTCTTACACGTTAGTTAGGGATTATTTGTGACTATTAATTAACCAGAGGTTTGTCGAAAATATACACTCATTTGCTTTAAGATTTTGTGATTGGAGAAATCATATATGTTTAATTTACTTGGAGAAATCATATAGGTTGGATTGGAGAATCCTATATGTTTAATTTAATTGGAGAGATATATATTTTGAATTACTGTTTAATATTGGTGATTAGAATTAATGTTTGATTCAGAGATGATTTGTGATTGAATATTCTACTTTACATATTAACGATTAACTAACTTGATGTAAAGCTATTGTCATTCATAATTTAGGATTAAGCCTTGTATAAGTTAAATACTTACCTGACTATTATTCTTTAATTTGTACTTTAGTGAAATCAGAACGTATGCCAAACGATCCTGAAACTCTATCATAACTTTCATTGCTTATTATTTTGATTAATTGTAAAATACCTTATTTACGTTTATAAATATAATTCCCTTTTATATGTGACTTTATAATATTTCCTTACCATTTTTATTTAGTCAAATGTCTTTCCGTAATAAGAATAAATAAGATAAAATACTAAAGGAGAATAATAATGAACTACGAATAAATAGATAATATAAAGAGCAAAACAATCTTTAGAGGGTTAACAAACTTAAATTAATTATATATAAAGATCTTAATACTTTGCTGATAATCAAGATTAATTGAGATATTCTAGTGTCTTAAAACTTTGCTTACATACCGAACTTTTGTATTCGTAATTAATAGCCTCTTTCATATTAAAACATTCAATGTAACTTTAAATAGTTTACTGATTAAATATAATTGAAGTGTATCAGAGTATAAAGGATAACTATCCCAACAACTGAGGGAAAGCAAGTGACAACTGAACTAACTTTAATATTTTACGTTTTTTGGCCTTCAGCTGTTTTGCTACACTTTCACCTTAACTGCTCTGGCTTTATTTATTTAGTGAACCACTTCTAAGTCAAGATACGTAACAATATTCATTTTCTTTACTTGGAAAATGGGTTTAAACTAACAGAAAACACCAAAAAATCCTCTGCAGCTCCTTTCTTCTTTCCGCGATGATGAGCTTATAATTAAGTTTTGTTGGTTTCTTGTAATATTCAGTTTGAAGTATTGATATCATGCTTCATAATTCACTTTATATTTTGTTTTCCTATCCTCATCTTATTGAAGAAAAACAGGGTTAGAAATTACAAAAAACACCAAAATGCCGACTTTAAGGGTCCATAACTACAAAACGATGCCCCCAAAAGCCTATGTGTATATAGCAGTTGTTACTTAGAATTACTTAATCTTTCATCTCTGGAAGTATTTGACAAAATTCGCGGGACACCCTGTATAACCGTTTGCCCACTAAAAGGAAGCACACACACACTCGGAAGCGCCAATCACTAGTCAGCCCCCGAAATCAATGGCTTCACCTCAGATGTTATACTTCCAGTACCTTCTCTAAAACTGTCACATGATGATAGATGACTGGCGCCATTGTCACAGTATCATAGAACATGGCCTGACATCTATGCTGTGATTTGGTAAACGGCAAATGGGTACTCTTGAGAGAGTGAAGCCAAATTTGTATTCAAAATAGAATTGTTGGGATCAACCTAAAAAAATAAAAATAAAATAGGCGTTAGCTAGAACCAGCGAACTTTTGGTCCACAATCTTCCATGGTATCCATTTAGCCACGTTTTACCAATATATTGTACATATAATTACATAAATAATTTTACAACACGCATACATAGACAGAAACAAACACACGAACATTGACCCGCATTCACCCACACAGGTACGTAATTATATTAAATACTTAAAATACGCTGAAGCCTGAGCATTAGCTGCATATTTAAAACATATTTATGAATGTAAATATAGGATTTCACATGTTTGCGAGAGGTCCATAGACAGACAGAGAAACTATTGCAGAACAGTACAAATTGTTTGTTTGTTTTCTCAATAATTTAAGAACGATATTAACGTTAAAAATGCTTTCAGTGCATCATGTTACTCTAACGCAGCTTTTGAGTCTTTATTGTGAGTTAAGAGCCATTGGAAACTGGTGATTTAATAAAACGTCAAGTTCTCACAAATGTGCTAGGACAAGCAGTACACTGAAGCGATGGCAATGTCCAAATGTAAATACCATGCTTATACACCACTAATAATTGTTCTAACTATATATCAACTCGCTCGCTGTTGTCGTTTAGTAATTGGGCAGGCAAAGTAAACTTCATACACCCCAAGGCAGAATTGGTAAATCAAAAGAGGCTCCTGGGGATTAGGAAGGCCACGTAGGTCGTCGATGGTCCAATATTAGTTGCTCTGGGCATCAGTCAGCAATAGAATTGGAACATAAGGATTAAAATCAATCATTTGTCGATGGGAAAGCGACACTCGTCGAGGTGAAGAAGGGAGTTTAGAACGAGGAAACCAACTATTTCTCATGAGGCAGAGGGAGACTCGATCAAGGTAACATCTGGAAGCTGGGGTCCCTGTGAATATCCCTGGTATAAGTTGGTAGCCCAGAATCAACCACGATAAAAATAAGGCTCCCCAACGTCACCGGCAGGATTGGTGGCCTCCCAACTCCTCAAGATCAAGACAAAATTGACAGAGAAAACAATAGTCAATGGAAGAGAATGATGATGACAGGACGATTAAGACAAAGCTGAAAAAACAAATAGATTAATAGGATGAAGTTAAGGGAGATGCTACTGTGTTATCGTCGTTGGGAATAACAACAGAGGGTAGTTTTTACGACTAAATTTAGCCGAGGAACAAATGTAACATTTCTATTTATTACATTGTATTAACACATTGAATATTATTAGAATTTCGGAGAAATAAGAAGCATTTTTAAAAACTCAGCTAATTAATTTAATGACATTCCCAGTATAATTATATTCTGTATATGATGGAATACGGACATGACGTGTATTTTTTCAGATATTTAAATTATGTATTTATTTATTTTTCAAAAGGAAAATTATTGATAATATATTAGTTATATGGTGATCAGGAATAAATGTAAAAGTAGACTAGTTTGTCACTGTAAGAATTAATCATTACATTTATCTTTGGGAGTGACATCTGAATATGTTGTGTATAAACAAAGAAGAGCATATATGATTACAAAATGATATAGCCATGTATTTATGGAAAAGCCACAATGACTCTAAATTTCTGTCTCTGTCGATCTGTTTCTCTCGTGTATTTTTATGTTCTATTAGTCTGGATGTGTACATATATAAGAAGGCATATTTGTGGAAGGTGAGAAATCTTGGAATGAAAGCTATAAGTGCAATGCACCAAGGGATAGTTGCACCAAGAGTGATGTATGGGGCTGAAACATGGGGTCTGAATATTCAAGAGAAATAAAAAGTTTGATGTGATGGAAATATGTTGCCTGAGGAGTATGTGTGGAGTGATGCATAGAGACAAATTGAGAAAATAAGATTTGATTGACTCCAGAATTATTCAGTCAGATATTTTACTGATTAAAGTATTAATTTATTTAAATATTTGCTACATATATATTATATTTACGTGAGTTCCTTGAATTTGGCTAGTCATTTAGCAATCACACATTTTTGACCAGCTGCTTTCATTAATAAGAAATTTTCATTCCACTTTTCTCTCTCTCTCTCTCTCTCTTTCTCTCTTTAAATACACAATACTATATATATATATATATATATATATATATGTTAGTATAGCCAGGTAATAGATTCTCTTTTAAACAGACGAGGTTAAAAGCAATAGCAGTTTCAGCATTTTATTGTTATAGCTTTCAATAGTTCTAACAATTTTCCTCTGGGGTTCAGAGATGAGGTACAACAGGTTAGCAAAATTCATGGTGGATCCAACGTTTCACAAGTAAACATCTTGCATCTTCAGGGAAGGAGAGGTAATGATTAGAAGTGAGTGAGGGGGGGGGGATAGAATAGGGGGGATGAAAATAGGGTTTTATCAGTGGATAAAGAAGAAAAAGATTAGAAATATGAAGTAAAGTTGGAGATTAAGAGATAGTGGGCCGTCCACTTTGCTATTCTTGGTTAAGACTTAAATTATATTTCATATATATTCCGTGAGCAGAACATACCACCAGCTTCATGTTTATATTCCCTTTTTTTATTTCCTGCCTCCATGTTTGCACTTTGTTTTTAATTTTGCATTTGTTTGTTTTCATATGCATTGTAGCATCGTTCCGGTGTTATAATTATTTATTTTGTGTTATTACTCTTTGGTGTTTTGATAAGTTGTCTTAAAAACTAAAAAAAAAAAAAATACATTTATTTTCTTTTATTCATTTTTTTTTTTTTTTTTTATAGGGACGAATTCATTGTAATTAGCATGATTTATCATAGAGAGTGAGAGTGAGAGAGAGAGAGCCCCCCGGAACTTATCCCGCAAGGCTCTCTCTCTCTCTCCATCTCACTGACCAATGACGGCGAGTATTCATGCGTCAGTCATTTTTTGCGACCCTGGCTCTGATTGGAGAATTCTCGACAAGTGGGTGTTTTTAAGCTTAGCTAACTCAATTTTTCTCATGTCTTACATCATAATTATTGCTTTCATTCATTCTGATTTCATCCATTTATTTTAATCATTCATTCACCTTAGATTATAACTTATTATTTTTGTCAGAGCGGTACAGAACTTAAATATATACAGTGTACAAGGGACATTTGTCAGAGACGGTACAGAACTTAAATATATACAGTGTACAAGGGACATTTGTCAGAGACGGTACAGAACTTAAATATATACAGTGTACAAGGGACATTTGTCAGAGACGGTACAAAACTTAAATATATACAGTGTACAAGGGACATTTGTCAGAGACGGTACAGAACTTAAATATATACAGTGTACAAGGGACATTTGTCAGAGACGGTACAGAACTTAAATATACAGTGTACAAGGGACATTTGTCAGAGACGGTACAGAACTTAAATATATACAGTGTACAAGGGACATTTGTCAGAGACGGTACAGAACTTAAATATATACAGTGTACAAGGGACATTTGTCAGAGACGGTACAGAACTTAAATATATACAGTGTACAAGGGACATTTTTATTGCTTTATGGATTTTTGTTTATGAATATTTGTTGTTTGTTAATTATTACATATTTAATAATTCACTCATTCATTCGATTTTTGTTTATGAATATTTTTTGTTTGTTAATTATTACATATTTAATATTTCACTCATTCATTCGATTTTTGTTTATGAATATTTTTTGTTTGTTAATTATTACATTCACTCTTTCATTCTTTCCACTTTCCCATTCATTCATTGTGGCTTCATTCATGCTATCACTCATTATTACTTTAGAGTATGATATTTTTGTTGGAGACAGTACATTTAACAGGTCATGATAGTATATACAGGGACACGACAATGTTCATACACATGGACATATTACAAGGGACAATTTTGTATTTTTTTTTTTTTTTTTTTTTTAGTTCATTCATTCATGCTTTCATTTGTTCAGTCTATCATTCATTAGTACTTAGAGTATAATATTTTTGTTGGGGACAGTACATACTTAACAAATTCATGATAACATATACAGAGACATCTAATAATATTCATAATTACAAGGGACTTTTTTGTTTATCTTTTTTTCTTTTTTCTTTTTTCTTTTTTTCCCATCATTCGTTTTGCATACTTAAGCATTCAACTTTACTTAATTGTACTTATTTTGCTAGTTTGTTAGCGGCTTTCAGTGTTCATACATATATTGGGTTTGGTTCTTGATTTAAGTTGGTTATTATTGAAGGGGGAAACCATGAGTGTTTCCTAATTGGTCTGTTCTCTACTATGGTTGCATAATTTGGGTCATTTAATCTTTCTAACGTAGACCATATATTTTTTGTTCTTCTAAATAGTTTGACATTCATAGCCTCTGTCTTAGCTATTTCGTGCAACTGTTTGGTGTTTCTGTTGTATGGATATCTCTCATTAAGTGCATATCTGAGCGCTTTATTTTGTATCCGTTGCAGCCTCAGTGTTTGTGTTTTGCTTAGGGTGGATAATGGTGCAGCTGGATATTCCAAGACAGGAAGTACTAGAGCTTTTACTAGGTGAGTTTTTATTTGTTCTGAAAATCTGTAAAGTTTTCCTAGGGATGCCTTTCCTTTGTTAATTAAACTTGTCACATGTTTTAGTATGCCTCCCCTAGTCAATTTTAGTCCCAGTGTTTTCCCTTCCTGGTGTGTATCTAATAAATCTCCTTCTACAATTATGTCATCTTCCTTTGAGGTAGCAATTGGAAGTATGGTACATTTTGTCATATTGGTTTTTATTTTCCATCTCTTTTCGAATTCGTTTATTTTATTGATTTCTAAGCCTACTTTTTCCGCCATAAGTCTTCGTGATTTGCCTGGGTATGTAATTATCTGGGTGATGTCGTCTGCATATTGAATTGTAGTGCAATCGATAGCAGGTAGTGGGAGGTCCATGGTATATATTGTGTATAATATTGGGGATAATATGCTGCCTTGTGGGACACCACTGAGTAGTTGTATTGGTGGGCCTAAGTGGTTTTTTATGCGGATGTGTGCCTTTCTATCTTCTAGGAAATCACACAGTATTGACTCAATATGGCTTGGCAGATTAAGTTGGAGTATTTTATATTTCAGGCCCATATGCCATACCTTGTCGAAGGCTTTACTTACATCTCTAAGAATTATGTGACATTGATTATTCCTGGCCTTTGCTTGGGAAACAGTTTCATATATGATTGCTGTGGCTGTATTTGTGCCTTTTTTGCTGACGAAACCATGTTGACTAGCCGGGATAAGGTCATTCATGTTTAGATGTATATTTAGCCTATTATAAATGCATTTTTCAAGTATTTTGCCTGGCACTTCCAGTAGCGATATAGGTCTGTAGTTAATTGGGTCATATGGTGACTTGCCTTCTTTGGGTATTAGGTGAATTACAGCTGTTTTAAATTTGTCAGGGAAGTATCCTAGGGAAAGTATGGCATTAAATATGTGTATTAGTGTTAGTATTGCTTGCTCAGAGACTTGGGAGATTATTATTTTATCAATGTTGCTCCGTCCAGGGGCTTTGTTTTTCATATTTTTTATGATATTTTTTTATTTCATGGATATCGATTGCCCTTGTGGTTGCGTTCTGATTATTAAAAATATTTAGGTTGATGGCTTCATTAGGTAGTGTTCTATTTAGATTTCTTTGGATAAAGTTTCTGACCATGGTTTCGTTGTCTTCATCGAACTGCTCATTCTCTTCATCAGATATGTTTAATATATCTACCCATATTTCACGAAATGTGGCTTCTTTACCTATATTGTCATATATTTTCTTGTTGTCTTTGTTTAGTATATAATTAGTTGAATCATTGCTAGAACCGCTAAGTTGTTTGATTTTAGTCCAAAAAGCTTTTGGATCTCTATGCTTATTTGAAAGGTCTTCGAGCTGATTCTCCCAATTGCTGTCATAATTTATTTTACATTCATCTCTTAATTGCTGTTGCAGTAGTCTAAATCTGATATATAAGTGTCTGTGCCATCCTCCTATTATAGCGTTTTGCATGATAGCCTGGTATTCTCTTTGTATTCTTCTTATTTCTGGAGTTATTATGGATTTGTTTATTGTGATTGTGTTAGATGTAGGGATTGTGTTTTCCATGCCAGTTGTTATTGAGTGGTACCAGTTGTCTAGTGCAGTGTCTATTTCTTCTTCTCCTCCTTCGCTAAGATCAAAGTTGTATCTATTTAGTTCTAAGTCTACCGTTTCTCTAAAGTTGTCCCAGTTCACATTATTCATGTTTAATTTGGGGGTGCTGGGAATGGTGATTTTATCGGCATTGATCGTGAATATTATGGGGAGATGGTCAGATGTTGTGATCGGGCCACATTCAATTCTAGAATTATGAAAGGCTCTGTTATTTGTTAGTATGATGTCAGGGGTAGTACTTCTGTTATGCGAAAGGTATGTTGGGAAGTGGGGGCCTAGGTGTACAAGGCTATTTTGGTTAATAAAACGGGCTAGGCCCTCCCCTACTGCATTATTTGAGTTATTTCTCAATAGGGTATGTTTTGCATTGAGATCACCTAGAATGTAAGTAGGTAAATTATTGTATGCAAGTCTATGTATATCAGGGAAAGGAAGGTAGGGGCGTCTAGGGGGTAGGTACATGGTTGCAAAATTAACTGGTCCTAAGGAGGTCTCGATTGTAATGCAGAGAGTGTCAGAAATAAAGTCATCATACAGCTTATATTTAAGTGTGTTTTTTACAAGAATGGCACTGCCATCATTAATTTCATTTGAAGAGTTCTTTGAGTGGGTATGGTATCCATTTATCTTTATTGATTCGTTATTTGTATTGCTGTGACTATTAATTAAGATTATATCAGGGTTGATTGATAGATATGTATTAGTTAATTCGATTTTCCTATTCTGCCAGTGTAACACATTATGTTGTATTATTGTTAGCTTGTTAGGGTCTCCTATGGTCTGTTGTTTTGTCCCTTGTTGTGTCTTAGCACCGACTTCTTTATATTCGGACTGGCAACTGGTACGTTATGTATTTTTTCATATTCACTACTATCATCAAGGGTATAGGCGCCTGACTCAATGTCATTTTCTAGTGCTGATTGTTGCACATGGTGATAACGGATTAGGTCAGAAGTAAAGTGATGGTCTAGTAGTCCATCCTTTATGTCTTGAATAACTTGATGGGCTTCCTGGTAGTTTTTCGTTCTTGTAAATCTCACTCTTACTTGCCGTTGGCTGTGCCAGTTGATGAGTTTTTTCTTATTCATATTATTTGGCGCGTTTTGGTCACTGTGGTATATTTTGATGTGTAACTCTTTTATAAAGGCTTCCTTTTCTTGTACTGTCGTTGTTTCCATTGGGCGTGTCACGGTGTTTTCTTGAGATATGCTGTCGAGTCACTCAGAGTTGCTTCTTCAGTTTCTTGTTCATGTGACTCATCTAAAGTAAGGGGGCTCATGGGGGTCTCTCCTGTTTGGCTGATGGTGTCTTCAGCTTGATTTTGGGTCGGAATGTCGTTATGGGTTTGTTTCATGATATTCATGGTTTCTTCGCCGCTAATGTTTGAGAACAAGTCATTTGAAGGTGGGTTGTTTGGGAAATTCATTTGGGAATATCCATTTTGTTTCAGCATGCTGTTTAGTTCTGTTGCATATGATCCGGGTCTTGCCATGTTATGTAAGTGGGCATGCAACATACATGCTAACATTGTACTGGCTGTGTTCGGTTTTATGTCTACTTGGGGTATTGTCTGAGGGTTCATTGTTGCCGATGTTGCTGCATTCTGGTGACCGGCTGCTTGACTGTAGGTTTTATTGGCATTTACTGTTTTTGATGCCTCTTGTTTCTCCTTCCTTTTCTTTTTGATTGCTTGCTTCCGGACTTCGCACTTCATTGAATTTGTCCTATGATCCTGAAGGCAGTTTACACATTTTTTGACTGTTGCAGTGCAATTCTTCCAGGTGTGACCTTCCTGAGCACATTCTGAGCAAAGTTCGTATTCTTTTTCCTTGGGGCATTGATTGGTGTGATGGCCCTCGACTTTGTGGCATCTGAAACAGTTGGTGAGAGGAATAAAGTCTTCCTGTCTTATTTTCTCATGTGGTATGCTTAGGTTAAACATGAGCATGCCTTTCTGAGTGGCTGTCTGTGCATTGTCCACACTTTCAAAAGTTATTTTTAGTGTGCGGCTTTTGTCAAATTTATAGACGGCATCCACTTTTCCCTGAGCCCAGACATTTTTCTGTTCTATTTGCTCTTGTATCACCTGTTCGTTGTTCAGGTAAATTAGGTCATGAACATTGAATATAATAACTGACCTTTTTGCTGCAAGCTCTGGAGGTAGAATTGGTGTGTACCCTGCTGCATTCAGTTTAGTGATGGTGTCTCTTGCAAAGATTTTGTCTTGATCAATATCATTTGCTGTAATTACAACAAATCCTGTGTCTGAGATGTATATATTGGTAGCATACACTCCTTGTCGTGATAAGGCTTCCAACAGTTGGACCCTAGCTTGTTGTTTGTCACCTGGGTGAGAGTATTTTATTCTTGTCCTCCCCATTGTTAATGTGGCGACGTAGGGTTATACATGTTAGGTTAATGTCTGAATTTACTAGATTCTTAACTGTGATGTTATATTTAGCAATTACTTTAAATGGAGAATGTTCTTGAGGTGATGAGTTATAATTCACGCTCAGATGATGGATAGGTGAAATTGTGGTTAGATTCAATAATTCATAAATTCAACACTCGACTCTCGCCAGCAAGAAAAACCTACCTAAGACTGTCAGCTAAAGAGGCACCGATTACAACTCCCCCCCCCCCCCCCCCCTGCTAAAAGGGGTGTGTTTCTTGGGCAACACAAAGGGAGGGTCGAAAAGCCTGCTTTCAGTCTGCCCCCGAAGGGGACCTAGCACTAGATTACCATCTACCCAGATGGTAAGGAGACGGGTTGCCTACCCTGTCGATTCCTGTAACCACCCCTCTAAGGGGCCCCCTCGTGGCAATGCCTTCAGGGTTCAGCGTCGGAATACAACAGGGGACTCTAGGTGGCGGATATTGCTGGCAAGAGTGGAATTGCTGTAGATATAGAAGAAGAAATATCAATTTATGTTAGGTTAAATGATTATAAAAGATTGAATATTTACTTTACTTTATCATTAAATCAAATAGTAAATTGAATGTTAGTCAAATAATATAAATTACTTTAATGTCTGAATATGTAGAAATGATTAAATTTACGTTAAGTGTTAGAAGTAGATTTATTAGGCTCTTAGAGAAAGTCAGAGTGCACAGTCATTGATTAGAATAGGGACAAAGCATCATATTTATACAAAATTCGAGGATCAAGAATAGGGAGGTGGGTGGAGCTTCTGGGTGTGTGGTGGCTGTTCATTGGTGGAAGGCAGTCTATTCACGAGACGGGCACTAAATCTTATCGGTGGTTGGATGTTGGCTGTGGGTGGCTGTGATTGGTTGGTGTTGTCAGTTGTGTGCTGAGCGCGGAAGCGTAAGGGAGGGGGGCACAGGGCGAGAGGAAGAGGGGCAGTGTGCCTGTAGCGCTTGCCTGAAGGAAGAATTTGAAGGTCTTGTGTTTGGTTGTTGATGCTGGGGTTGAGTGTTTGGATGTATAGAGCTTCTAAAATAGCTAGTCTTCTGGGGTCTGATTCTTTGTCGAGTATGGTGGTTTGTTTGTCTAGGTCGGCGCGAGTTAGGGCAAGATGGTGGGGGGCTTGATAGTGATCTTTTATAGCGCCAGATTGAAGGTGGAGGGTTAGTCGACGGGAAAGGCGAGTCTGTGTCATTCCAACATAGGATAGGGGTCCACAGCCCCCAGAGGTGCAAATATGCTGGTATATCACATGATCGTCTTTCGGTTGGTTGGTGGAAATGGGGCGGTTACGGAGGACAAGGTTGGAGGTCTTAGGAGATTTGTAGTAAATAATTAGTTTTATTTTATTGTCAGGGTTGGTGGGGAGGACGTTTTTGTGAATTATTTCTTTCATAATGGATTCGTATGTTGTGTGGTCGGAAGACATGTAGTTTCTGTAGAAAAATGTAATGTCATTGGCCGGGTTGGTGCTAGGGGGGTCTTGTTTGTACCATTTTTCTAGGTGGTTGTTGATGGCATTGGTGACGTCAGTGTTGGAATACCCATTGTTGACTAGGACCTGGGTGAGCCTTTCCAGTTCATTGTGTGTGTCATTCCAGGTGGTGCAATGGGTGAGGGCTCTCCTGACATAGGCGGCGATGGTGGACTGATGGTATCGTTTAGGGCATTCACTTTCCCCATTAAGACATTGGCCATTGTTAGTAGGTTTGGTGTACACTGTAGTTTTGAAGCCGTGGTCGTGGAGGGAGACAAGGAGGTCGAGGAAGGGTAGATGTCCATCGGTGGTTTCTTCGTATGTGAAGTTGAGTCCGGAGGCGAAGAAACCACCGATGGACATCTACCCTTCCTCGACCTCCTTGTCTCCCTCCACGACCACGGCTTCAAAACTACAGTGTACACCAAACCTACTAACAATGGCCAATGTCTTAATGGGGTAAGTGAATGCCCTAAACGATACCATCAGTCCACCATCGCCGCCTATGTCAGGAGCGCCCTCACCCATTGCACCACCTGGAATGACACACACAATGAACTGGAAAGGCTCACCCAGGTCCTAGTCAACAATGGGTATTCCAACACTGACGTCACCAATGCCATCAACCACCACCTAGAAAAATGGTACAAACAAGACCCCCCTAGCACCAACCCGGCCAATGACATTACATTTTTCTACAGAAACTACATGTCTTCCGACCACACAACAGACGAATCCATTATGAAAGAAATAATTCACAAAAACGTCCTCCCCACCAACCCTGACAATAAAATAAACTCATTATTTACTACAAATCTCCTAAGACCTCCAACCTTGTCCTCCGTAACCGCCCCATTTCCACCAACCAACCGAAAGACGATCATGTGATATACCAGCATATTTGCACCTCTGGGGACTGTGGACCCCTATCCTATGTTGGAATGACACAGACTCGCCTTTCCCGTCGACTAACCCTCCACCTTCAATCTGGCGCTATAAAAGATCACTATCAAGCCCCCCACCATCTTGCCCTAACTCGCGCCGACCTAGACAAACAAACCACCATACTCGACAAAGAATCAGACCCCAGAAGACTAGCTATTCTAGAAGCTCTATACATCCAAACACTCAACCCCAGCATCAACAACCAAACACAAGACCTTCAAATTCTTCCTTCAGGCAAGCGCTACAGGCATACTGCCCCTCTTCCTCTCGCCCTGTGCCCCCCTCCCTTATGCTTCCGTGCTCCGCACACAACTGACAACACCAACCAATCACAGCCAACAACCAACCACCGATAAGATTTAGTGCCCGTCTCGTGAATAGACTGCCTTCCACCAATGAACAGCCACCACACACCCAGTAGCTCCGCCCACCTCCCTATTCTTGATCCTCGAATTTTGTATAAATATGATGCTTTGTCCCTATTCTAATCATTACCTCTCCATTCCCTGAAGATGCAAGATGTTTACTTGTGAAACGTTGGATCCACCATTAATTTTGCTAACCTGTTGTACCTCATCTCTGAACCCCAGAGGAAAATTGTTAGAACTATTGAAAGCTATAACAATAAAATCCTGAATGCTGAAACTGCTATTGCTTTTAACCTCGTCTGTTTAAAAGAGAATACATATATATATATATATATATATATATATATATATATATATATATATATATATATATATATATAAAACATGAAAAATATTGATTCTTGTGGTAAAAATATATGCGAATATGCTTCCACACTAAAGGTGTGTAGAAAAGGGTAGGTTCACTGCACAAAGTTTAAAAAAGGTTAGTGCTAAAATTAAATTGCATCTAAAATAATTATATTGCATGCACAAAATAAGGGTTTAAAAAGTATGTCCGAGTATCTTATTAGAAGGCTCGGACTGGTGTGTACATATTAAAATAATGTTTATGTAAAAGTGTTAAAATGCATTTCTCTACTTTCGTAGATCTTCAGTTATTATACAAATTTGCAAGAGTGGCTGGCTTCAGAGTCAGGTATTTGTTCTGTACTCTTCTGTGGATTTCCAGTCACTCCATATACTATATATATATATATATATATATATATATATATATATATATACAGTATATATATATATATATATATATATATATCATAGAACACTATTTGTCACAATTTCGTAAACAAAATAAGAACAAAATACAATATAAAAATATAATTACATAAATAAATATGTATAATCTAAAAATATATTCGAAAATTTTAGGGCGAAGCTTTAGAGCCAGAGTCAGCGGTAATTAGTATGTAGGATACAGTACATACATTATAAACTCCGAAAAGTGTACTTCTATTAATAAAGCAACAACCTCCACTCCTGTAGCCTTCGCCTTGTGGAAACACTTGCATTTTTCAGCCAAGCGGGAAACTAGCTTGGAGGAGGAAGAATTGGAATGAATATATTAAGTAGTACGAGAGAGAAGCAGGAATGAAAGAATCAAGAGTTAATAAAAGTCAGACATTGAGAAGTGAAAACATTTAACTGTAAGGGCAGTAGGGTAACTCTTGCTCTGAACACATACACATCTAGCGAAGACATTAAACTAGAATAAGGTTATAACAGTATATTGAAACATGAAGAGATAACTGAGTTTGATGTAGAAATTAATAGGAAAATTTAGCTGTACATACAGAATGAATGGAGAAGATAAATTGAACGAAAGTAGATACGCGAGTGAAGAAAGGTAGAAGGAGGTCAACAAATACATATTGATTTTTGTTCCATGTGTGTCAAGGCGACAAAAGATAGGTTGCCTGTAATAAGTGTGCCCCACAAAGCCAAATTCAAGGGATATTGGGGTCAAAAGGCCTGGACACACGACGTTTTCAACAGTTTAAAGCATAGGATGCAGGAAAGATTGATTGGGGGAGGGAGTTCCGGAGTTCACTTGTTGAGTAGAAGAAAGACTGAGACAATTTGCCAATGCTTGGGATGGAGAGCTGGACAGAATAGGAATGGGACTGTGTTCAAAGGCGGGTGTCTCGTACTCGCCGCAAGGGAGGGGGTATGCACTGAGAGAGCTCTGAAGAACACTGATTGTTGTAATAGCCATATAAGAGTGAAAGAGATGCAACATGTGGCGTGTAGAAAGAGATTGTAGGGAATTAGTTAGAAGTAAGTTGATGAGGCAAAAAAATGTTTGACTCTACTCTTTCGAGAAGTGTGGTGTGGGTGGAGCCTCTTCACACATGCGAACAATACTCAATACATGGACACACTGTGCCCCTGTACAGAGCAAGAAGCTGTGCAGGGTTAAAAAAAAAAAAACCCGAGGCGGTTGAGCACACCCAGCTTCTGGGAAGTTGTTTTTAGCAAGGGTGGTAATAATTATGGCCTTTCCAAGTGAGATCAGAAGAAAAAAATACACCTATAATACTGAGAGAAGATGAAGTATACGGAATAGTCCTGTGGGAGTAGCCTACTTGATGGGTAGATAAATGGAGTAATTGGGTTTTGGAAGCATTGAAAGCAACAAAATGTTCTCTGCCCCAAATGGAAATGGTTGATAGGTCAGAATATAAGTGCTTTATAGAATCATCACATGTTTTTTTGAGTGAATGCTTGCTGGAGGGCTCTGAAAAACTAGGTGAGTAGTGTAAGGTGGAGTTATCAGCATATATATATATATATATATATATATATATATATATATATATATATATATATATTCTGACATACAGAGCCCTGTATGTTAATTTAAGAGTTAGAATTAGAGTTGAAGGAGTGTCAAACTACCCAAGCGGCGAAGCAGACCAGCGAGCGAACCAGCGAGGGGGAAACCAGCTCGCCCGCATACCAGCAAACTAGCCTTCACACCTGCGTGCGTCATAGGGGACCCTGCAAACTACTTCGATGACCCGACGCTATGACGTATGATCGACGCCAGGAGCCCCCATTGGACCACACACCTGCTATACAACTCGAGGAGCTATGATAGGGGCGCGCACCATCACTCGCCTCCTGATTCGTTCCTACACCATCATTGTTTAGTATATAAGACCCGAGTAGTGGGCATTCAAATCAGTCTCATTTGGAGTTGGGGAAGGTGAACTTGCAGCTGGAGGAAGACGGGTGAATTATTATAATGGGATTGTGACTGTCAGTCAGATTATATAAGTGTGTGTTAAGTGTGTTCGGTGTAAACACTTACGTTATGTTGGTTAGTGAGATATGTGATTGGGAATTAACGTTAACGCTACTATTATGTGCTTAACTATTTGATTGCAAATTAACGTTGAACGCTACTATTATGTACGTAACTATTTGATTGGGAATTAACGTTAACGCTATTATTATGTACTTACTATTTTAGTTGACTAACTTGTGGACTAAAGCAACTCTAAGTAATTGGGTTATGATGAAAGTAATACTATTGTTTTATATTAATACTTACGAGTTCTTTCATTTTCTTTTAATTAAGCTTACATTGCTTAACGGTGCTTAGTACGGTGATGCTATTGTCTCATATTAGTAATATCGCCTTAGACTAACATGGCTGTGTTAATATTACTTCTAGTGATTTCCTAAGCTGAAGAAAATTCTTTTAGCTTCAAAATATTATTTTTGCTTTTCATATTATTTGAGTGAGACCTGAATCGAATCTATGAAGCGATACTCATAATCAAACCTCAATGTTACGTGGTTAAGAAATACATTTAACTAATTATTAAATATATATCTAACTTTTCATGTGACTTTGATATTAATCCTGATGATAATAATAATATAATACTATTAACGTAAGACAAGAACCAAGAATAATTACATTAAATATAATTAAAAGGACATATAAGAAAACTATCTATTCATTTCAAAAAGGCTAAGAGACAGAAATATTCTTACTTTAATATTTATCTTTCAAAACTTTTTATAGAATTAATAGTCCTTCTTTAGATATAACTTATTCGGTTCATAACCATAGCCTACTAAGCTTCGGTTAAATAATAATTCTTTATAAATACTACATGACTTTAATTAGTTTCAGTATTTTTCATAATTAAAGAGTATCAGTCAATAAAGGATACTAAGTCCTAAGATCCAAAAGGAAAGGAAGCAACAACAGGAAATAATTTTATTAGATTTTACTTTTGTTTTGCCTTCAGCTGACTGATACCTTAATATATATCTCTGTGCTATCTAGATTCATCAAGTTAACCACTTGAGGATCAAGATACGTAACAATATATATATATATATATATATATATATATATATGTATATATAAGGGGAGGTGTGGCAGAGTGGCCTTGCCACTGGACTGGTAATCCAATGGACCCGGGTTCGAATCCCAATATGTCAATGGGAAGATATTATTGGAATGGAATTTGTGCTGTACCTAGTTTCAGTGCATTACCACAGCACACCGAAATGCCAAAATAAAATACCCTAATTGTTCCCTGATTAAATAGCACTGTATGAATATTCCCATATTCAAAATATACTACAGAGGCGCAATGCCTAGTGAGTTAATTGCTCAATAGGTGGCATTCTGAGAGTGAGGGTCCGAGCATGGGGAGTGAGACTGTGAAGCGCGGGGGCGAAGCAGCTTCAGAGATGGAGATGGGTTCGAGCCGTGAGTAGGTGCTTCGCATGTCTCACTCCCTAGACTGGAACAAGACTTCACAAGCCTCACCGTGTTCAGCGGTAGAGTGTAAAGGCTATCAGCCTATGCCCGAGGGGGAGTAGTTGGAATATAGAAGAAAAAAAAATCTATATATATATATATATAGATATATATATATACTGTATATACATATACATATATATATATATATATATATATACTGTATATATATATATATATATATATATATATATATAGGGTGAGGTAGGGGTGATCCGCACTATTGGTGGATAAAATATTCACCAAAAATCAGGTAACAAACTTTATGGAAAAATAGTGGTAGTACACCATGATAGGTCTTGACCTATAGTTAGTGGTCAAGACCTATCATGGTGATTTTTATTAATAATGTAATAATGAGTTAAGGTCCACTTATTTAAGTTTTTCCAAAAAGGTGCACCTATAGAGGGGGTGGTTCCAACAGGGCATGGGGGTGATCCGAATACCACCATTTTCACTAATAACATGTATAGTGAGAATGTAAAACTGTTTGTCTCCAATAAAATATTCAAAGAAAAATTACTAACAACTTTATTCACCACCTGCCTTACAAATATGGCTATAGGGTAAGGAGGGGGTAAAACAATGGGGGTGAAACGAACATGGGGGTGGAACGAATATCCATAATCTTTGCCCTATCGAAAATAAAATAGTTTCCCCAGCGAATCTAAAGAAGAAAATGGGTAGATTCCAGATGGCGATGGATGGAGTCATCAGGTAGGTATTTTGTTGGGTGGTTATTTAAATTGGGGATGTTCGTTACACACCCATTCGGTACACCCCCGTCATGGCATGAATGTTTTAACATTCATGATGCTGAAGGAAATGTCTGAATGGCAGCCTTTTTCATCAGATATTATTGTAGCCACATAAATTTCACTATTAAGCATCACACCACTAGAATCAGCACGTTTTCACAGTCAAGAAACACTATATCAGAAACGCGAAATATAACATCGATCACCTAAATAATAGAAAAACTGACCTGAAAACTCCGTCCGTCGCGATGTATTCAATAGTTTGCCGTCATCTTCAAGCTATCCGTTTTCTTCTTTTGAGGTGTTGGGGAAACTATTTTATTATTGATAGGGCAGAAATAATGGACACTGTTCGTTTTACCCCCATGTTCGTTACACCCCACCTTCACCCTATATATATATATATTTATGCTGATGACTCTTCCTTACTGTACACTATTCGACTAGTTTTTCAGAACCCTCCAGGAAGTAATCACTCAAACAACCATGGGGACATCACTTCAACATCATAATTTTCGTAATTGTTTGTTAAAGCTAACCACCTTCCTACACGACGAGATGCTCAGGTTCACCCCGGCTGCTTCCTTACACCGCCGACCCCACAAAAGTTACGGTGAAAATGCAACTAAATCATACGAAGAACATGCAAAATCAGCAGCTCAATGCAACTAATACCCATACAAGATAAGCATATGCGATATTAATGCTCGAGGGTTGAGTTTTATTGGCAATATTAGGTAAGGAGAGGAAGGAAGAAGTGCAAGGGATGTGTAGTAGTAGCCAAAAACATAAGTGAAGGACTCTCTCAACAACGGGATGTACATTAGGGCTGAGGTGCCGAGGATATATTAATTGCTATATTTATATAAATAGACATAAGTCAAACCTTCTGAAGTTCAATTGAATATGCGGGTTTGTGATATATTTAATTCATTACCACGAGGCGATGACAAAAGTGATGTAGCCTATATATATATATATTTTTTTTTTTTTTTTTTTTTTTTATATTCCAACTACTCCCTCTCGGGCATAGGCTGATAGCCTTTACACTATACCGCTGAACACGGTGAGGCCCGTGAGGTCTTGCTCCGGTCTAGGGAGTGAGACATGTGTAGAGGGCGATTTATGGTTGAGGCACTGAGCGGGATGGTTAGGGTTAACTTATTATCTTACCTCAATATTTCCTGTATGTTGTAATGAACTCTGTAGTAATCTGGAACCACTGGAAATATGTAGGGAGGTTTTAAAATAAACAAGCACGGGGCTTTGTTTGGTTTATTTAACAGCAAAATATATGTCTTTAACCCTTAATCCTAATTTTAAGATATTAGAATATATTACACTAGATGTCCCATGCCTTGGGGCAATGTAATTATAAAGTACTTCTTAATGTGGTGTATACTCGATGTTGAGTGTGTACCGAGATAAGTACTCTACTTAATACTTAATTATAACACTTTAATAATAGCAACCTAGAACTATGAGCTGTTTTCCAAGTAATAATGATCTTCCTGTAAAGAGAGAGAACAAATGATTAGAAGGGAATCACTAGATCACTTGTATGTCACTGCGTACTTGTATGTCACTTATAAGGTACTTCTACACTTATACAGGTCACTAGTCTTACCCAGAGGGCTGGAGAGAGATACCCTCCTTAGGGTGTGGTGGTGTGCTGACTGACTCGCCCTCTGCCTCTTGAGCGAGGGGCGCGGTTCAGCAACACCATGTGACAACTGGATGTGACAAAGTTTCTAGCAATTACTTCTCGATATCTTGGCAACGGAAGTGTGATACCATTTGGTGATCGTGGGATCCGTGCTTGCCTTAGCAGAGTGGAAAGTTACCAGCTTCTATTGTGATGGTGTGAGCTTCTATAGGGAGATCACACCAACACACTTATAGTTGTTTTAAAAAGGTAGTTATAATGAGTGTGAGTTATATATGTGATTATATGGTTTATCTTAGAAGTGTACAGTCGCTCAAAATGCGCTGTTACACCGCTCGGCCACATCAGCTGAGGCCCTCCTCAGGTTGTAGGAAAGAAATAACTCACATATATCTAGATAGACATTGAATCATCCCTATGACTTATCTAACCCTGTACCCAGTGTATAGCAATGCCAATGAAAGTGTGATAATGGTGAGGACCAAAACTTACACGTTAGCATTAACAGGTGCTTAAATTTTACCTCACGCCTAAGCAACAGGTGATCAACCCTGAACGGAAGACGAAGGGAGAGACTTACAAGGAGAAGGTTGTTGACGAGAGTCTTGGAAGGGGGTTAGTGTAGTAGGAAAAATGATTTCCTGATTAATTAATAATACTAAGGTTAGTAGTACTCTGAAGAATTTATGAACTTCATGAGGTTTAAAGAATTACCTGTGAAAAGAATATATTAATAGGAATGAGCTCTGAGAAGAGGTTAGTTACCAAGGCAATAAGTTGACGATAAGGAAGCGTGAAGATTAGTGAAATCCGTACTTCGCAGTGAATAGGTGCCTGACACATCCCATGATTATTAACTATTACTCTAAATCTAAACTATGAACCAGTCAGTCACAGATGCTTGAGTCAAGGTAAGGTCGCATGCATTTATGTCCGGGGACAGAGGGAAAACACATACTCAGGACGCACAGACAGGGGAAGATACGAGGACCTACATGAAAAAAGGCGTCTTTGTTTGTCTTAGTCACAAGTTGAAGTTCGTCGGAGACGAGCAACATGTCTGCTGTTTCAGTAAAGGTTAGTAATCATCCGTGTAAAAGAAACGGGAACGGCATCATACTTCAGTCATTGTTAAATGTGAGGACTGGAACTGACTGTGGACTAAAATGGTGAGTGGAATAACTGTATCTATTTATGAGAAATAGAGTATACAATTTTCTTACTCAAAAGCGGAAACAGGGCAAACTGTTCCTTCTCTATGGCTAATGCTTTACGGAGATGAGCAACAGGCAGTAGATCAATGATGATCCATCTCTGATAACACCGTACTCAATGAATTCATCACATTCGTCTTACTTGTGAGTCGTACATCTATACTTTTGAGTCTTACATCTAGAATTCTAGACTCTATAGAGCTTTTGCTGCAGTCTCCAGGACAGTGAGTCTCTTTCTTAGCTTTTGTACTTCAGAAGCGTGGGCTGTTCTAAAGAGCTCATAGGAGGGTAGGTCAGCAAATATAACAGTCCTCTCGTCGCACGTTTGTGAGTGCGAGTGTCTGGTTACCTGGGAAAGTCATCAGGTAGAACCAAAATGAATCATCCAGAGATTACGATTTAATACGAGCCACGTTAAACGGGAAACGTAAGTGTAAATCGCAATCACCAGGCATCATCTGATTAGTTAGTAGGGAACACACTAACCAGGTCATCTTTCTCTGGAGAAAGGGTATTATTCTACTCGTAGGGTTACTAATAGAATACTTCACTCGCCCAGTAGGATGTACGTGGGGAGTGGCTTGCTCTGTCAGTTATATGACGTTAACAGAACGAAGATTTGTATTGATTACTTCACTCTCTAGCTAGAGTGGTCTTACTTGAGTGGTCTCACTTTACTCTCTGTCTAGAGTGGTCTTACCTACTCAACTTATTACAACTTAATTTGAAAGTTGTTTTAGAATGCTCTTTTTAGCAAAAAGAAGCTTCCGCCTATACTCGTTTGTCTGTGCGGAGTAAGTTGTGGTAGGTGCATTTGGCTGCACCGCTGAAAGCTATGGATCAGGTATAGTATGGCCATCCACGGAGAGTTCTGGACTCCTCCGTTGTAACCTGTCACCATTTATTACTTCTACCTTGTTGGTGGTAGGGTCTCGAACCTCAAACTGGTTACCGGATGCTGTGTCCGTAACGACATAGGGTCCATTATACTTCGGCGAGAGCTTAGACATTCTCGTCGGATCTAGGCACATTGCTTTGTGACCTACGTCAGGACAGTTTGGTGTGTCCTTTTATGCTATTTTCTTATCATTTCAGTCCGGGATGTCTGTAAATGATCTCGGATTTGCTGGTGGATCTTGCTGAAGACTTTGAAGTGTCTCTTAGCGTCTGATTTGACTTGATAAGAATAATCTAGAGGAATATAGATTTCTGCCTAGCTTAGCTGTTGCCAGAGTTTACGTCAGAATCTTGTCTTTACCCTCAGAAGCTAGTCTGTTATACCTGTCTGTAGGTTTTGGAAGACTCTTCAAGGTAATGTAAAGCCTTTTAGGTTTACCTTTACTTCTAGATTATGTTTAGGTTTACATGATGTTCCAAGATTTCAAAGATTGCTATGATAGCTGAGGTACTTTGCAGTCAACTAGCCCAATTTAGAATGGGAGCTGATGTGCAAACACATGCTTTCTCAAGTAGATATCACTCATTAATTCGTTCACATTGTGCTTGGTTTTCATCCTGTGTTTGGCTAGAATGTGCCGAGGAGAGGAATAGCGAACAAGTGAGTAATGTACGAGCCTGTTGGTAATTTGGTCTGTTGCATCCATCTTTAAGCAGGAATAGGACAAACTAGTCTGAAAGATTATATTCAACACAAACCAGCTGGTACTGCTTACATCTGGCAATCCTGGATTACCTGTGGCAATCAGCAATTCCAAAGAAACAGTGTCAAATGGATGTGAAGCCTTCAGGTATTCCAGGAGTGTCACAGGTTATCTTTTGGCAAGGTGTTGTTTACTATCCTTCTTAATAGTTTTCCAGTAGTAGCTTACTTATTGGATATGTAGTGGTTCTAATCTTGCTCGTCTTTCACTTGGCTTCTTTTTAGGTCGGTAACGAGAACACCGGGGCATCTTGCACAATCATGGAGAGTGCGTTGGCTGCTATGTTAGCTCTTACCCATAATACTAGAAGATACCGGTTAATCCTGGTGACTCCGCGGCAACTTCAGCAAATCCACTGATACAGGGTCGAATGGAAGTGAAGGCGTTGGATAATCCAAGATTGGTGCGGTTCCATCATGTGTCGGGTTAGCTGTAGGAATGTCTCTTACCACCGCTTTAGTCTGCCAGTGAGAAGTTATCACCTTTGAGTACCTTCTTGTCCTTGCCTGACTGTCTGAGTAGAGGTCAAAGGAAGGCTCAAGGCTAATAATTCACGAAGGTTACTACTCCCAAGATGTTACAAGAGTTAACCTTTCCGTTTTGTGATATCTAGTCTCTACGTTATTCATCACTGGCCTTATGTAACCAATGACTAACATCTTGACTATGTCACTTGGTATTTTGAATGTTGTACGGAGCTCTTGTGAGAAGAGTTGTGTGTACGAGTGTGAATGTTGAGCATGTTTTGACTGGAATTTAGGCAAGCTTTTGGATGAGCTCTGCCTATTAAGACTTGGAAACATCTTATTACTATACTAACCTTAAGTTTGTATTTTAAGTGCGACTTTAGAAAGGTAAATAACTGCACAGATCATATTATTCGATGAGAATCCTTTCTGCTCGACTCGAGATTGGCTTACTTGGACATCTCAGATACTGATCGTGAATGTACAGTCAAGTCTTCTGGTGTCTATCCTTGAGGTGATGGAGTTCCACTTAAGAAAAACTTAGACTTTTTGAGTTACTTTGAAAAACTTTATTCCCCTTATTCCTATGTCATGTAGGAGTTCTGATGGATCAGACTGTGGGAAGTATTTCCTTAACTTGGCTAGAATATGCTGTGTGGTTGTCTTTGTGGCGATCAACCACCTAAAACTGTCTTGTTCTTGGTTTCCAATCGGGTTGGTGACAACCAAAGGAAGAACGTGTGTTTTAGACTTACCGAGGATTACTTTGAGGTATATGTAGTGCTTTGGTTAAATTCTTTAGTGTTGTTAGTCGTACACCGCGGAAGGCGACTACAATCCTAAGTCTAGGTCTTCGTAGCTTCAGGAGAATGTTTACTTATGCGCTGAAAATACCTGAGTAGATCCGCAAGTCATTCCATAACTCTACGGCGGTTCATATCCTCTACAGGGTTTGCCTGCAGGATGTGTTAGTACAAAATGGATCTGGATGCCGTTGGTAATGTACTTACTTGTGCTGTAAAAGGTCTTTCCACATCGGCTATAACTTTCGGGTATTACGTTCTCTTCCGGATACTACTAAGGGAAACTATCCATGAAACCCAATTAGAAGGTGTGCACCTTCGTTAGTACGAATCCTTCTGAGCTGTGGATACGAGCGAGAGTAATCTTGGTTTGCAATTTGGCTCTTGATCCTAGCACTCTTAAGATCTTGCAGGTGAAACTGGTCATGCTTGTTGACACAGGCGCTGCTATAATGATCGAATGCAGGAAAGAACGCGTAATGCGTGTTGTGTATGTACTTCGAGAGTGTTGACCCAACCGAGAATTATGCACCATCGACTTGGAAAAACTTCCAAGGATGCGTCAACTAACTGCCCATGCTTGTTGGAACAGCTGTTACTAAATCGGTGCTGGGGATAAATAAGATCGAACACAGTACTGAGTACCGGAACAACTATGGGTGAAGCTTAATCTGTGAGACTTCATGTTGATGTGGTTATCCTTCAGATTCATTATGTCTTGGACATAGATGATTTGTGCTTGTGCGGAACCTTTCTTTGCTTAGCTGCTTCTGCAACGCAAACTATCTGTGAGTTTCGTAGGAGACCTGTGTCAAAAGGTGTCTACCGCCACAAGAATGTATTGGGGACTACGTGTGGGACCTTGGTGTGAGGCTTAATCCACCACGTAAAACTGGCTTAGTCACGTATAACCTTAGTGTAAGGTGTTGATTGTGACACAAAATGTCGACCGTGGAGGGGTCTCGTTCTCTGCGACTCAGGGGAGTTTGTACTGCAGAGGGTCTGCCAATTTTAGTCTTGGAACTAAAGGATCTGACACGCTGGTAGGGACCAGAATTGCGAAGGAGGCGACTTATCTCTTGGTCTACTCGGGGTGTCTACACGAGGGCAATACTTTGTGTCGTGTCCATACGGAGTTTCACAAACGATGCAGTATCCCCTTCGTGCAGGTCTTTCTCGATGCTTTTGGTGAGGGTTCCGTTGTGGTTTTCCTGCCCTACGAGGTTTTGTATGCACTCGGGATTTGCGTTGTGACTTTTGTTTCCGCTGTGGGAGTAACTGTGGATGGCGTTTCCAGCAATTTGTTCTTGTATGACCAACTTTATGGCAGTGGCCACACTTCTTAGGAATTGTACCAGTTCTTCTCGGAGGCAAAGGCGTCGGACTAGGTCTGCGACTCGCCCCGCAAGAGTTGTTTCTCCTTGCATTATGATTGCAGTAGGTACATACTGTCTGTGATACTGTCACTATCTCACGAGCTCTTCTTGGATTGGCAAGAGGAATTAGCTCGGGGTCTGGTCTACGAGCTCTTCTTGGCTTGCCAAGAGTAATTTGCTCGGGCTTTTTGTTGGGGTGGAGCCTTGGCACCAACTTGAGAAGAGATGCGGGAACAGTCTCTGCTGTAGCGCCTGGAATCTCGGGAGCTGGGTCCGACGAGGTCTCAGAAGCAGTATCTGTGTCCGCAGCAATGCTCGCATCAGTGTCCGAAGGTGACTCCGGGGACTCCAGGATAATCTCTAAACTTGGATGAGACCTTGGAGTGTGGTTAGCGACTGGGGTGATGGAGTTCCTTGACTGGTGACCATCGTGACTTCCAGTGCTAGTGAAGTTAGCGAGTTTTACCCATAAATCCTCGTAGCTTGATGTCTGAAATGGAGTGGTTGCTTGAGCGAGGTCGATTGCAGTTCCTGGTTTCAGATGTAACCGGACAAAGGCAATTTTGTTTACGGCCTTTTTGATGTTACGGGATTTCATGTACTCGTCTATTCTGTGTAGGAAAGAAAACGGTCCAGCTGGGTAGTTAGGACAATTCTTCCCAGAAAACATAGGCAAGTGGACTGTAAGCTGTGTCTTAGCATCCATGTGATGATTGCCTCTGGCTGTAGCTGTAGTGATAGCTGGCATAGCTGTAGCTGTCATAGCTGTAAGTGTACTAAGTTCTTCTGAATACTTCTCTACACTTGCCTCTATCTAACTTACCCTAGTCCTGGAAATTTATAAACATTAAACTTACCTTTGAAATGCAGGTGTTGTACACTAGTCTTTGTACAAATATTTAAAGTGTCGGACGTTCGTAGGGGAAAAATTCTGATAAGTGCATGGCACAGTCTCAGAATAACATAACCTTGGTGCCTGGGCGACACGAAGGGCCTTATATTTGATGTGAAAATATTGTTAGAAGTTCGCTTGCGCTAAGGATGTATCAGGGTGGCCCGATGTCTCCTTGAAAAAGTTAGCTAGTCTTTCAGTCAAGTCGTCAATGTAAGAATCCAGTTTTGTCCCTACTTCTTTTCTCAACTCTGTGTCTGACTGGGGCTCAAACTTCTATTCCTTAAATTCCACTTTAAATTCAAGAAAATTTGACACGCATTGAAACATAATCTCCACCTGAAATTCTGAAATGACGTAACATTCAAGGTCACTAGCATAGCATATAGGTCGTAGGAGTTTCACTTTAACGCCACACCTCTATCCAAGTTGAAGGATGAATTGATGTTAGTTAGACTATGAGTTCAGCAAAAAAAAAATTATACAAGGAAGTTTAGGAAAAATTCAAGTTAGCAAGGCACTGTATAGGGATATTCTCTTACTAAGAAATTAAGATTAGTAAGGCACTATAGGGATTGCCTATTCTCTTACTAAGAAATTGAAAAAGACACACACAACACGAAATAACAGAAAGAAGGGTTTGATCACTGTTAGAAAACCTCTTAATTTTGTACTGTTACTGCAAATAAAATATATTACTGTGAGACCTTTAAATGTAAAACGTCTAAGGGCGAACTATTTAAGGAAGTAATTATATTTTCTCTTAGTGTGAGATTAAAGTTCTTGAAACAATACTTGAATTGACTAAACCGAAAATATGGTTAAAAATGTACGTACAGTAACACTTCAAAATTCGTTAAGTAATTAGTAGTTAGATATCAAGAAAAATTATTCACTGTGGCATTGCTGTGTTGTAAGTTTACTAGTAGGCTATTAATTCACTATTATTATTAAGTGTGTATTGCAGTGTTACTCTAATCACTAACCTAATACAATAATTGGTACTGCTTGTAGGTTGTGTTGCTTGAAGACTTCTATCAGCTGTGTTGATTGAAGAACGTAGTGATATATCCGTAGAGTTTTACTCTACGCCGCTCTCTCTCTCTTTCTTTCCCTTCTCTGCTGTGACGTCACCGCCACGTCAGACCTTGAAGAGCGCGTGAGCTGAGGTCTGAGGGGTGAGTAGGGTGACTCAGTGAGTGACTCGGTGAGTCAGTGGGTGACTCTGGTGAGTCAGTGGGGTGAGTCTGGTGAGAGTTTGCCTGCTGATGCGCGGTGCCTAGTGGGGAGTGTCTGGTCAGCGATTATTGTAGCTAACGTCTGTAATCTACTCCTCAAAGTACCACTTCACTCCTGATATTCACTGTACATCTTTCTTCACTGAATACTTTTGTCTTTGTACACTACTTTTTCTTCTGTTATTTCCTTTTTGCTCATGTATTATATATTGTCTATAGTTGTTTTCTAGGTTGCTATGCGGTTATTAAGTGTCTAATTAGTTGTTCTTCGGAGGCTTATTTTTTTACTTTAATGGTTCGTTTTACTTTAGGGATTAATCGTATCCCTTTTACGCTGCCAACCAATATGTAGCGGGCGATTTATGGTTGAGGCACTGAGCGGGATGGTTAGGGTTAACTTATTATCTTACCTCAATATTTCCTGTACGTTGTAATGAACTCTGTAGTAATCTGGAACCACTGGAAATATGTAGGGAGGTTTTAAAATAAACAAGCACGGGGCTTTGTTTGGTTTATTTAACAGCAAAATATATGTCTTTAACCCTTAATCCTAATTTTAAGATATTAGAATATATTACACTAGGCGTCCCATGCCTTGGGGCAATGTAATTATAAAGTACTTCTTAATGTGGTGTATACTCGATGCTGAGTGTGTACCGAGATAAGTACTCTACTTAATACTTAATGATAACACTTTAATAATAGCAACCTAGAACTATGAGCTGTTTTCCAAGTAATAATGATCTTCCTGTAAAGAGAGAGAACAAATGATTAGAAGGGAATCACTAGATCACTTGTATGTCACTGCGTACTTGTATGTCACTTATAAGGTACTTCTACACTTATACAGGTCACTAGTCTTACCCAGAGGGCTGGAGAGAGATACCCTCCTTAGGGTGTGGTGGTGTGCTGACTGACTCGCCCTCTGCCTCTTGAGCGAGGGGCGCGGTTCAGCAACACCATGTGACAACTGGATGTGACAAAGTTTCTAGCAATTACTTCTCGATATCTTGGCAACGGAAGTGTGATACCATTTGGTGATCGTGGGATCCGTGCTTGCCTTAGCAGAGTGGAAAGTTACCAGCTTCTATTGTGATGGTGTGAGCTTCTATAGGGAGATCACACCAACACACTTATAGTTGTTTTAAAAAGGTAGTTATTATGGTGTGAGTTATATATGTGATTATATGGTTTATCTTAGAAGTGTACAGTCGCTCAAAATGCGCTGTTACACATGCGAAGCTTCACGGCTCGAAGCAACTCCATATCTGAAGCCGCTCCGCCTCTGTGCTTCACAGTCTCATTCCCCAGGCTCAGACCCTCACTCTCAGAGCGCCACCTATTGAGCAATTAACTCACTAGGCATTGCCCCCATGTAGCATATTTTTGAATATGGGAATATTCATACAATGCTATTTAATCAGGGAACAATGAGGGTATTTATTTGGCATTTCGGTATGCTGTGGTAATGCACTGATACTAGGTACAGCACAAATTCCATCCCAATAATATCTTCCCATTGACATATTGGGGTTCGAACCCGGGTCCATTGGATTACCTGTCCAGTGGCAAAACCACTCTGCCACACCTGCGCTATATATATAATATATATATATATATATATAATATATATATATATATATATATATATATATATATATATATATATATATATATATATAATATATATATATAATAATAATAATAATAATGGGGTGTCCAGAGGGTTGCTTTTCCGTACTATACTTAAATACATGGAAGATTGTCATTTTTTTTTAGTAAATATTGTTATTAGTATGCGTTTCATTTTCTGTGGCCAACCGCAAATTCTTTTTACGTGTTTGTGTATTTCAAAATCTATGCATAAGGGAGAGACAAAAAATAAGTAATCTATGATGAAGCCTGGTATTAGTACTTGAAAAAGGCATCACAATCTTGTATAACTTTTGTCATCGCCCCGTGGTAATGAGTTAAATATATCACAAACCTACATATTCAATTGAACTTCAGAAGGTTTGATATGTCTATTTGAAGTCATTATATTATGTTTCCTCATAGAGTATTTACATATTTGTCTTATCCATTTCCTTAATAGCAAGAACGTGGTTGAAATTGATGAGAAACACAATAATACGTGATGTTAAGGGATTATTTTATGTATTTCGCCATGTTAACCTAATTTACACACTAAAGAAGAAAAAAAGAGGAAAATATGATAGTCTATGATGAACACAAATAACTGAAACAGAGAACAAAAGTACCTCTTTAGCTTTTTTCATCTTGTTGTGTAGTTTGTTTTTGTAGGTAATAATTAACTTTTTATAGCACAGAGAAACGAAGAAAACTACAGATGAGTTGGTGACGTCAGTGTGATGCATCGTTGGCATGTTTTACCATAGACTACTTAGCTTTTTTTCATATATTTGTTCATTAGTGCATACATTGTACTTAATATGACCTAACATATAAACATTTTAGGTGCAAAAAACAAAAAACAAAAAAAACAATTGGGCTAAAACATTGTTTACTCGGAATATAATAATCATTGATCTCTGGAAGAACTTAAACAAAACTAGCGGTACACCATGTATAATTTTACAGTATATGAAGGAGAGGGTGAGGGAGAGAGAAACAGAGGAAGATGTATAGGTTGATATAGACGTGAGACACTTTTATACACTCACCATATATCCTTATTCCCCTCACACCAACACAACAACCATTTTTCGGTAGGGGGAAGAAACACACACGCCATTTTTCTTCCTAGATATGGAGGGTGGAAAACCAATTAACCATGAATGATGAAGCTATGACTAAGACGTCCTCTCTTCCTGAACAACCATTTACCAATTACTTCGGAACGGTTATCGATGTTAGACACGACTAAGGACGTCATATTGTTGACACGAAACACATTATATTCCTTATATTTTTTATATATATATACCGGTATATATATATATATATATATATATATATATATATATATATACTATATGTATAAATATATATATATATATATTATGTGCATTATTATAGGCCTATCTGCTAATCATGATGCATTATATGATTAAATGTATGCCTTCTGTTAATATTATCATATAAGTACTTACATATTTTTTTACATGACGCTTACTCTGGTAATTGTGGGATTATATTGTATGTGTATATTAGAACAGTGAATATTTATTGAATATATATATACAGGTATACTGACAGCAGAGAGAGAGAGAGAGAGAGAGAGACCGGGAAATGTTTATGCCGAAAAATGTACACATCTACCGCGAAGAGGGATCTCAGGGACGTTTTCTTATGCTTGTTGGAATTCTAGGGAGGACGCTAAATTAATAATAAATAAGTAAACATAATAAACATATAAATAAGCCGTATGCCATTAAAGGTATTGACTGACATGATGATATCCCAATATACACATTTGTTTTTATCTTGCATTTATGAACAGCTTACTCTCCAGGTTTGAATGGACAGTTTTATTGGATATGGGTTGTACACAAATAGGTAGGTAGACAGATTAGAAAGAGGAGAGGGTCAGTGTGTGTGTGCGCGTGTGTTTGTGTGTGTGTGTACCCAACTGCACCATAATAGGAGGCCAGAATTTAAAAGGAAACACCGACTTATTTGAGGGGATGGTTCACTTTTTAGGTGATTTTTGCATGTATTCATTATTGTTATAGATTCCTCCCTAGACCTCCATCAAATTAACAAAAAACATCCATTAGATCCCCCTTCTAGATTAATTTGTAAATTTTTCGGTAAAAAAAAATCCCGGCCGAAGGCCGGTTCTTCCAACATGACAGGCTCACTATCATTCACCAGGGAAAAAAATTACACCAAAATAGCACGAAAGGTCTAAATATTGACGAAGAAATGGGGCGAAAGGTCTTAAAATCGACTAACTAATGGGGCAAACACCGTAGCATCTGAAAGCTAATGGGGCTAAGCATGAGGGAGAAAGTGGTCCAGAAAACCGGCCCATCCCCCCTTAAGTAAAGAGACATTGAGGACATGCGGTGGCATATTTCACACCACCGACACTGCTAGACATACAGTAAGGGATCAGATAGGACCCCTTACCATCGCAAAGATCCCCCTCATTATACAACTAATAACTTTGTATTAATGTTAGTGGATATTTTACTTCATTCATCGTTTGTGCCTTGTGCCATCCATTTAACCCGTACAGTCTCAGCGACGTCTTTTTGTTTTTATTTCACCTGCATTTAGACGATTTTATGAAGCTTGAGAAGGATATTTGGTAGCAAAAAAGATGAATGGAGATAGTCTGTAGCCATTTAATTGCTAGACGTTTTTCCAAAGCTGAATATAATTGTCTAATTATAGCTACAATACAATAAAAAGACGTCGCTGATACAGAAGGGGTTAGCAGCAGTGAGAGTATAGTAAGTAACTATTGGTATCTCTCTAGCTCGCTCTCTCGCTCTCTCTTCCCCTCTCTCTCTCTCTCTCTCTCTCTCTCTCTCTCTCTCTCTTATTAATAATTTATCTCTGGCCACAGCATGACAGAGGAAGGTTTGTTTTGGGGGTGCAGGTGTCAGAGGGGGTGGTGAAATCGGATGGTGGTCTTAATTTAATAACCTATATTCTGGCAACAACACAAAAGTACCGCCTGCGAATCAACAATAATATCCACATACATCTTTCATCTAACAGAAAAACAAGCCAAAATCAACCATTATATAATATCAGCACATTCAGGACGAGGAAGATCGATATTGGGACAGTTTTCTAACACCGAAAATACGTTTTGTGTTATATATATATATATATATATATATATATATATATATATATATAGTAGTAGTAGTAGTAGTAGGATAAATAGGGATAAGACGGCTGGACCCATCTCTATTCTTGAATGTTCGGCCATCTTCAGGAGTACCATACAATACCTAAAAAGAGTTAAAACTCATAACAGAAGGAACAACGGGATCACTAATAAGTCAGTGAAAAATAAGTTAACAATTATGATCTATTCTATATAAAGGTTTAACTCTTTAAAAGCAGGCATGTTTGTTGTCTGGACCTAGCTGCTGGGCGGGTATATTTACCGAAAACGAGCTTCATGCCATGCTTTAGTTCATGCATAAACATGAGCCAGAGCATAATACAATTATATATCCGTGAAAGGGCGATAATAGAGCTTTCCAATGACATCTGAATCATTCATGTACGACCACGGGTTATCTTGTAGCGATCGCGTAACCGGAGGTGAAAATACCCTAAAACAAAGTAATTTCCGCAGTTTTTCCCTTGTCTTGCGAGGTACGGCGGTAGGGATGAGGCATACTACGTGTCAGAGACGGCCCCGCAGTGGTGCCGAGCGGTTGAAAGTCAGCTATCATTTGTTCAACGTGCGGACTCTCTCTCAGAGCTCATAATGTCCTCAAAATGGCACCCGTCATATGATGGGCACCACAGGGGTGGCCTATATTCTCTCGCCCGTCATATGATGTTCACCGTCGGATAGGTGTTAAAATATTTAGTTAAAATATATTCAAAATTAATGAAAATTCACAGTTAGAAGTAGAAACTGAAAAATATCTAACTAAAAATTAATATATATAGCTATTTCGTAATCTAAGTATACTTAAGCGCATGTAACAAAGGACGTTTAATGTCAATGTTAGGAAGGGGTTAACTCCAAGTTAGGAAGACGTTAGTGAGTCTCCTTTATGAGATTATAGATTTGGTTTAATGTAGTTTAGGTTGATTGGAGTATACTGTAGATTCTCTGCTCTGCGTCCTGCTCTTGTAGATAGGTAGATAAATAAAATAGATGTGATAGATACGCCGCCACCATCCTCTACATTTAGGTAAAGGCAACTTTGAATCCAGCCACGGTGTTTATTCAAACAAATGTAGATTTAAATATTGCAAAGAGAATTTCCCTAACCAAAGTAATTATCGCGGGAATGGAGTTATACATTCTATTTTCTTGTTCTCAGTCATATGCAAACAATTCTTGGTTTACTCATGTGAGTTTGTTCTACTAATGTCCGCAATACGGAGAAAACATTTAAATGGTAACGACGCTTTCAGACTCCAGAATCTTACACTTTCTATGTTTCTTCCCTGAATCAAGTCTAATCTGTTCTTCGACTTGCCAATAATTCTTTCATCAATAACAAATTATCTGAACTTTCAAACTCTAGCTGTTGCCAAGCTTTCTGGGATCTAGCCTTAAACCTCTCCATAAATAATACTACCTCATCATTCACTCCCCTTTTCCACTCTGAAGGCACCACCATCAGAACTTACTCTGACAAATCTAAACTCTTTGTTCAAACTTTCGGTAAAAAGTCCACCTTAAGATGATTCCGGTGTTATTTCTCCCTCTACACCCCCCTCTCTTTTACATATGCCTAATACTCTAATATCTTCAGAGTATGTACTTTCTGCCGTCTCTGGGCTTAATACTCCAAATATGTTCTTCCATGCTGACTTCCTACCTACATAAACTTTACCGTCTCTGTCTTTCCTCTAACTCTAATGTATATCCTTCTTTCTGAAAGCTTGCTGTCATTTAACCTGTCCCAAAGAAGGGTAACCGTCCTCAACCCTCAAATTATCGTCCAATTGCTCTTTTTTATTGCATCTATAAAGTTTATATATATATTTTTAATTCAAAATGTCTTATGCATTTGACTTTCCATAATCTACTTTCAGATCACCAATATGGTTTCCTTAAAGTTATGAGTACTGACTTAATATATGAATACCATGTCTGTATATACACAACAATAAATTATTATACTAACCCTATGAAATGCACAATTAACTTGCATTTTATGATATCATGTATCTTGTGTTGTATCAGCCAAATAATGGATGGCGCGCAAAGAAACAATTTAGTATAATTCTGTTTAAATACACACGATTCGCATCTACTGCAATAAGTTATGCATGACAAGAAATAGGAAAACTACTACTACATTTGGAATGCATCAAACTTTGGACAAAAGTTGATATTTCATTCAAAAATGTGTTTGATAAAACAACAGTCATCATTCTTCGGCGTTCAATGAAATTAGAGAAGAATCTTTTATTGGCTCTGTAACAGGCTCGTCAGAGTTTATTTATCTTCAGCAGTTTTTATTATATGAACATAATTGTAAACCTTACACTCATGACTTAGAGTATGGTTGCCGAACTCAAAATGTTCCATTCATAAACGATTTTCACTCTCAGTAATTACATCTACTGCAATCTACAATACTTCAAAAGCTAGAGAAAAGGCCAATACCTCGAATAATTGTATACAAAATGTATTCCAACTAAAATATTTCATATTTGTTCAAGCTACATCCGAATTCCCACTGCTTTTACTCAAAGATGTGAGTGCCGACACATGGTTATTATTAATAATATAAGAAGTATTTCCAATTCTGTTTCCAAAAGTGCCATAAGAATTTATTTATTATCAATACTTTTCTTATTATGAACATAACATATAAGGAACAATTGGGCGTCAAACGGTTTACATTATATTTGTGTTATTATTTTGTTATAAGGTTTATAGGTACACATAGTTATATATATATATATATATATATATATATATATATATATATATATATATATATATATATATGACACTGAAACAAATGGTAAACTCCCCTTCCTAGACATAAATATTAACAGAACACCTGACTCATTTAATACTTCAATATACAGGAAACCAACCTTCACAGGTTTAACGACAAAATTTAATTCATCTATCCCGATACAGTACAAACTAAATTTAATCTTAACTTTAGTCACCCGTGCTTACCACATTTGTTCCTCATATTTGTCTTTTCACAATGAACTCGAATATCTCAAACACATTTTACATTCTAATGGTTTCCCTATTTCATTCATTGAAAACTGTTTCGGTAAACAACTAAATCAACTTTTCCAAGTCCCGAGCCCCGTACCGACTGCTAAAAAGGCAGTAATATTTTTCACTATGCCATTTTTAGGACCATCAAGTTACTCGATACGCCATAAAGTCACAAAATTGATTCGTTGCTTCTATCCCCAAGTGTCCCTCAGAATAATATTCAAACCTACCAATACTTTGTCTCGTCATTTCAAATTCAAAGATCGTATCCCGGATGTTCTGCAATCCTCTATTGTTTATCAATATAAATGTAGCTGCTGTAATGCAACTTATATAGGCCAATCAAAACGGCACTTAAACACGAGGGTTGCAGAGCACCTGGGTCGATCTTATAGAACTGGACTTCCCATTTCTAAACCATCCTTTTCAGCTATTCGAGACCATTGTGAACCTTTAGGCCATTCCATTAACAAAACAGATTTTTCAGTAATTTTCAGTTGTGCTGGTGACACTACCCGGTTAATAGCAGAGTCCCTCCTCACTCACCATCTTAAGCCCACCTTGGGCACCCACGAATTCTCCTCCAACCTATTATGTTTCTAAGGTATTGTGTACAGTTTAGCCTACAATATCTACACGTAGTTCACAATATGGTTTAGCTGTTTCTGTTGCTTGTTTTTGTTTCTATCTCTTTTTTCGCGATTTCTAACTTTTTATGTTTTTCTAAATCATTATTAAAAATATATTTGCTTTAAATGTCAACATAATGTATTAATACATTTATTTCTTATTGCTTTAGGTCTGATGATGACATATGTTAATGTCGAAACGTTACCGGTACCAGAATAAAGATGTTCGTGTTTACCTTGGTGTTGCTTGCCCTTATAAGACTCCGCTTCCCCCGAGGAGAATCTATTGCCACTACTATATATATATATATATATATATTGTTACGACTGGGGTTCAAATATATCAGGGCTCTTATTATTGGACTAGTAATGGCATAAATGCTACAACGGAAAGCGCTAGATCCAACCTCTGATGTATATTCCCAGTGAACAAAGAACAAATACTCTACAGAGTTCTATATGCAATAATAGGCTATCAAACTCAATAAATGTGCGTCTACTCTAGGCTTAATGTTATGTGAAAACAGCCTATTACTACCTATAACCGAAGGTGCTTGGTTATGGTATGCAAAGTAAGGTGGTAAGAGAAGTTACAGCTTACGTTACTTTAATCAATAAATGTCAGGCACTCCTGCATGAAAGAAAGTGCACTAAAGTCCTTCAACACTAACAAGGAATCTTCTTTAAATGTTAGATGCTATAAAGATGCTCGTATCGGAAATGGAACCCAAAAAGGCAGGCAGCGGAACAATGCTCGTGCAGGCTATGCACACAAAAAGGCAGAATATATAATGCCGACGGAGCCAAGAATATCCTAAACACAACAACAATAATAATAATCGCCACGACAATGCAGTATTCCTATCAACAAAAAGAGCCTAAGTCGTTTGTGTCTCAATACATCAAACTAGGCTGCGAAATGCTTGTGTAATAATAAATGGGTATGCATAAAAAGAGTAATTAGGTTAATATACTTAATGTCTACTATGATTGATAAAGTCTAGCTAGAGTCAATGATACGAGATACTGGTGCGCATGGCATGCCGCATAGCCTAGTGCAAATCTCAAGTCTGTGCGTCAAATATTACGTTATAGGGAAGGGTAGCTCTCTTGAGAAACCTTAATACCGAAGTATTAAGCGTTCTCCTGGCGTACCTCAAAGACAAGCAACGAGCTTAGAACAGTGCAGAATGGTATAGGCAAAAAGCCCTCATTCGTGCATGCTCTACTCTCAATGGCACACAGACTAGAATTTACTCAATCAACTCCAGTTCTCAGGTATGTCGTGCAGCTTTTAACTAAAGCCAGCACTCATAGGAAACAATACCTTATAATATCCGACCCCTAGTCTAGCATTATCTAATCCAGCAGAACACTAATAATTAAAGGATGCAGTACTTAAACAATATAAATGCCAACCAATGCTTCGTGATCCAATTATCTTAACAACTAACATACATGGGTTATATCAGACCTTAACGCACAATACAACTGGCCAGCATGAAGCTGATTTTGCAGAGTTAACCAGAGGGGGTATAATATTAATAAAAGGTGGTGAAAGATATGGAAAATGAGAGAGATAGGCAGAGGAAAAGATTCTCAGGTGCGAGCGGGGTACAGGTAGCAAGGGAAAAAGATGGGTGCGTTCTAGAAACCAGATCTGAGGGAGAGAGTGGCGAGGAACTGTATATATACTCGCACCAGCTCGAGCCGCGTGGGAAAAAAGCGGTTACAAGTCCTCTAGCCACTAGCAAGAGCTTGCAGCATGGTAAGGACCTCTCTCCACCAACCCCCGCGAGGCAGCCAGCCGTGACGTCATCGAGCGGGACAAAAACACTGCGCGCTCCCTCTCACTCTGTTCTACTCTCTCTCTCTCTCCCAGATCCCATCATTACTAGTTAATGATAAAACATATACTTTACAATTAAATATATAAAGCCTTGACATGGGTGAAAACAAAGAGCCTTTCTGGACTGCCCATGACACAAGCTTTCATATGAAATAAAGCACACTCTAATACATAAACTGTAGCCCCATCCACTGCCCTGGCGATCCTAGCGAGTCACTGTAGGACAAGCCATGCGGTTCTAACGGAGTGGTTAACGTCACACCCCCCCCAAGATTTTTCTCAGAGGCCCCAAGGCTCACAAAAATCTGATGGTTAGAACCCATGCTATATCTCCACTTCCCAAAACCCAGCGGCAGTAAAATATCTGGCACAGTTCTTCAACAAAACATTTTTCAAAATTATAACCCTCCCCAACACCATAGGTTAAATTATATGTAGTTATGCTCCTCAAGAGCGAGCTTCTCTAGCCCAGCATTCTGAGAGGAGTGCAACTCAGAATTACTGCTATAACATACTAAACAAAAATCAACTATCAAAGAAAGAGTTTTTATTTGATTTTTATGTTTATAATTTGTTTATTTCGGCTGCACTATAGGGGCAAGCCTAGTTTTTTCTTCTATACCAAATGCTCAACTCCTGCTTTACGACCCAATACGCTGGGCTACAACCGCGAGCCAACAAGCACCAAGCGCAAAATACTATTCAAACTAAAGCAGGAGGCTACCCGTGTGTCAATCTACCCAGGATCATATACCCTTGAACGACCATCTGCAACCACGTTGTCACAACCGGCAATATGGCGTATGTCCAGGTTATATACCAATAACCTTAGTGACCACCTGGTCAGCCTCATATTCCGATTGTGAAACTGGTCCAAGAACTTGAGAGGGTGATGATCTGGGTAAACTACAACGACCGGACCATAGGCTGGAACACAGACCTCGAAATGCCTCAGAGCAAGTACAACCGCCAGCAGCTCCTCCTCGACAACAGAGCAGCTCCCCTGGGCCGAATTGTACTTCTCCGAGCAGAAACTAACAGGATGCTCCAGCCCATCATCGTCCTTTTCCACAAGGACGGCACCAGCCCCCACACCACTAGCCTCCGTTGCTAGTTGGAAAGGTAGGCTAAAGTCAGGGGCCCTGAGGGCCCTGAGTGCACAACAGGTGTTTTACTTCCCTAAACACCTTCTCACATTCAGGCGCCCATTTGAACTTCTTATCCTTCCAGTTATCCTCCACCTGAGTTTGACTGTCCCGTTCTCCTTCTCCACCTTGACTGCTAAACGTCATCACAGGCACAGTGAGAGGCTCAGGGGGGTGCCTCCCATACTCCTTCATGGGATTAACATGACATAACTGATTGTGCTTCCGCCTGTCTGGAGTGGCTACCAAGTAAACCAGGTCCGATAGCTCCTCCACCACCCTATAAGGACCAGCGTACTTCGCGGATAAGGGGTGACCTACAAGGGGCAGTAGAATCAACACCTGACCCACGTGAAACTCCCTGAGTTCAACCTTGAGGTCGTACCTGTCCTTCCTGAGGGCCTGAGAGCTAGTCAAATTACGGCCAGCCAACTCCAGACTGCGCAACATCCGTTCTCGACTGTTGAGGACACACTTGAGCATAGAACAAGGTTTTTCTGCGCCCTCCCATACTTCTTCAACCATATGGAGAGGCCCTCTGACACGGTGCCCAAAGACGAGCTCATTAGGGCTGAATCCCAAACTCTCGCCAGGTACCTCCCACACAGCAAACAAAACACATGGCAGGCCAAGATCCCAATCCCTCCCACTCTCAAAGCAACAACAACGAAGCACAGATTTCAAGGCTGAGTGCCATCGCTCTAACACACCCTGGCTCTCTGGATGATATGCAGATGACACAACCCCAACAATCCCATGCTGCGGCATTGCTTGTACAAAGAGGCTAGAAGTGAAGTTGGGTCCCCGGACTGACTGAATCCCCTGCGGGTAACCATACCGGGAAAAATACACTAGCAAGCTTCGGACCACCGTCTTCGCCGACCCATTTCTCATAGGGTACGCGTCAGGGTACCTTGTTGCTACATCTCCCAACTGTGCATCACTGTCCTCCTTCAACTCTTTCGTCTTTTTAAGCCCATCCTCTGCCCCTTCAGGAACAGTTACTGGGTCTTCTCCAGACTCGAAATTTGGTTCTAATACCGAGTCCCCGAGAAGGGCCGTTGATACTAAACTCTCCACCGCATCAACTTTCAGCCCCTTCTCGGTACCCTTCCTCCGCTGATCTAAAGATTGTTGACCAGAATGTGACTCCCTGGATGCAGGATCTCCAGTGACAACACACGCCATAGGCTGCACCGGACACTTCTCAACCCACTCCTGCTCCTCCCTACTCACGTCGGCCGGCTTCTCGGCAACGACCAAGGGTGGAGCCTCAGAAGTAGGTCCCGCAAAGTCGTTGCCGAGAAGGAGGTCGACGCCCCCAACAGGTAACTTCTCCACAATTCCTACATCCAGGTCACGAGTCACACCATCAACTTCCACCTTCATTCTTACAAGCGGGTATGACCTTGTCGCATTAACTCCCTGAACCACAACCACCCGCGCCGTATTGACAGGTTTACCAGTGAAATTTCTCAACAGTGTTTGCGATGCCCCAGTGTCACGCAAAATTCTCACCTCATGTCTTCTACCCCCCCACTCCACACAACCGAGTCCCCTGTGGTCACTAAAGGCATCACGGACAGGGAATAAGCCTTCCGGATCCTTCTGCACTGGCAGTGTATTTACCTCGGAAGAAATGCCTCTAACAAACTCCGATGTCCTCTTGAACACTCCAATGCCGTGAGCAAAAGACACGGCTGCCGGAGGAGGTCGACTAGGGCACTCATTTGCCTTATGACCCTCCTGCTGGCACCTAAAACACATAAATTTCGGTTTCGGCTTATACTGTGATGTAAAAGGCCCCTGACTTTTCACATACGGTGTGGTGTAAGGTTTGGATTCAGTTTTAGTTTCATGGCTCTTCTGTTTAAATGTGTCATTATTACGGGGAGGGGGAGGATAACGGTCCCTAGCACTTGCATCGTACTTCTGTGAGGACCCTCAACCCCGAATCAACGACAGCCGTAGATCAGCCATTTCTGCTGCTTCTACTAGAGTTCTTGGGTTTTTCTCCTTTAAGTTCAAAGTTAGATCACCGCCCGTGCTCTTAAAGAACTGCTCCAACATCATTAACTGCTTAACTCCATCAAACGTTGTTACCTTCTCAGATCGGAGCCAGTTCCCAATAGCATCGGACAAGTCCCGGGCGTGTTCCAAAAAGGTGCTATCTCTTCCCTTAGTTACACCCCGGAACTTCAAACGGTACGTTTCTGGTTGCAGTTCGTAAGCCCTCAGGACAGCCTCCTTGAGATCCTCATACACAATACATGACTCCAAAGGTAACGCATCGTAGGCTTTAAGACCCTTGCCTATTAATCTAGAGGATACAAGTGCTGCCCATTTATTCTCTGGCCACTGGTGTTCCTGGCACTTCTTCTCAAAGCGTGTGAAAAATTCTGTTACACCACTCTCATCAAACACCGGAACCAGTTTCAATAAGTGCGAGAGAGACTGCTCATGAACACGGTTACCAGCCCCAAGTCGCTGTCCCGTTGTCTCTACTCGCGACTTCTCTACATCCATGTCGGCGCAGTACCTAGTCGACTCTAAATCCGCTTGGATTTTTGCTAGCTCTATATGCTGAGACTGCTGACTGATAGTTTTTCTCTCTTCTATCTTGGCTAATTCTATTTGCTGCTGGAGCTCACATGCCCTTTGTTGCTGCTGAATCTGACATTTTCTCTCTTCGATCTTAGCTGATTCTATTTGCTGCTGATGCTGAAGCTTAGCTAATTCGAGCTGAAGCAATAATTCTGGAGATAACCCTTGAGGTGGTGAAGGTGCTACAATGTTTGAAATTACCGGTGGTCCCCCCAGGGGCAACCCACCCTGCCAGTCACCACCCAACTGTGGAAGCGTACCCGGGGTCGGCAAACTACTGGGATGGCTGGGAGTCGAGTGTAGGGGAAGCATGGCCGAAGGGCTCTGAGCACTCAACCCATCTCGCTCACCAGTCACCCTGCCCAGTACACACGTTATCAAGTTATCCCTGGTCATGCCGCTAGTACCCGCATGACCGATAGCTGTGGCCAGGCATTGAAGACCATACCGCTCCATACCCTCCAACCGCTCGGCAGTAACAGGCCATTGCAAAAATATCCTAGCATCCTCCTCACAGTTCACCCGATTAACCCTTTCATCATGCTGCTGTTCCTCAGCTTCGACATTACGTACTGTGTCTCCATTCTCCTCTGATCCGGTATAAGACATAATGCTCACAAAAATTTCTCACCACAATATTCAGAAAAGAAGCACCCCAAACTCTTATACCTCGATATACACACAAAAATTCTCGGAAATACTCAAGGGCTATACTATGTTGCAAAACAAAATTATTCTTGCTGATCCCCGCAAAATATTCTCCAAAACAACAAATGTTCCCTGCTAATAAATGTAGGTTCACCAAATCCTAGGTAAGGTCGCCATTTGTTACGACTGGGGTTCAAATATATCAGGGCTCTTATTCATTGGACTAGTAATGGCATAAATGCTACAACGGAAAGCGCTAGATCCAACCTCTGATGTATATTCCCAGTGAACAAAGAACACAAATACTCTACAGAGTTCTATATGCAATAATAGGCTATCAAACTCAATAAATGTGCGTCTACTCTAGGCTTAATGTTATGTGAAAACAGCCTATTACTACCTATAACCGAAGGTGCTTGGTTATGGTATGCAAAGTAAGGTGGTAAGAGAAGTTACAGCTTACGTTACTTTAATCAATAAATGTCAGGCACTCCTGCATGAAAGAAAGTGCACTAAAGTCCTTCAACACTAACAAGGAATCTTCTTTAAATGTTAGATGCTATAAAGATGCTCGTATCGGAAATGGAACCCAAAAAGGCAGGCAGCGGAACAATGCTCGTGCAGGCTATGCACACACAAAGGCAGAATATATATAATGCCGACGGAGCCAAGAATATCCTAAACACAACAACAATAATAATAATCGCCACGACAATGCAGTATTCCTATCAACAAAAAGAGCCTAAGTCGTTTGTGTCTCAATACATCAAACTAGGCTGCGAAATGCTTGTGTAATAATAAATGGGTATGCATAAAAAGAGTAATTAGGTTAATATACTTAATGTCTACTATGATTGATAAAGTCTAGCTAGAGTCAATGATACGAGATACTGGTGCGCATGGCATGCCGCATAGCCTAGTGCAAATCTCAAGTCTGTGCGTCAAATATTACGTTATAGGGAAGGGTAGCTCTCTTGAGAAACCTTAATACCGAAGTATTAAGCGTTCTCCTGGCGTACCTCAAAGACAAGCAACGAGCTTAGAACAGTGCAGAATGGTATAGGCAAAAAGCCCTCATTCGTGCATGCTCTACTCTCAATGGCACACAGACTAGAATTTACTCAATCAACTCCAGTTCTCAGGTATGTCGTGCAGCTTTTAACTAAAGCCAGCACTCATAGGAAACAATACCTTATAATATCCGACCCCTAGTCTAGCATTATCTAATCCAGCAGAACACTAATAATTAAAGGATGCAGTACTTAAACAATATAAATGCCAACCAATGCTTCGTGATCCACTTATCTTAATAACTAACATACATGGGTTATATCAGACCTTAACGCACAATACAACTGGCCAGCATGAAGCTGATTTTGCAGAGTTAACCAGAGGGGGTATAATATTAATAAAAGGTGGTGAAGATATGGAAAATGAGAGAGATAGGCAGAGGAAAAGATTCTCAGGTGCGAGCTGGGTACAGGT
The DNA here is from genome assembly GCA_032716605.1 of Paralithodes platypus. Lineage (NCBI taxonomy): Eukaryota > Metazoa > Arthropoda > Malacostraca > Decapoda > Lithodidae > Paralithodes > Paralithodes platypus. Next base: position 12,995,421 of record CM064574.1, on the reverse strand, counting down.
AGCAAGGGAAAAAGATGGGTGCGTTCTAGAAACCAGATCTGAGGGAGAGAGTGGCGAGGAACTGTATATATACTCGCACCAGCTCGAGCCGCGTGGGAAAAAAGCGGTTACAAGTCCTCTAGCCACTAGCAAGAGCTTGCAGCATGGTAAGGGCCTCTCTCCACCAACCCCCGCGAGGCAGCCAGCCGTGACGTCTCGAGCGGGACAAAAACACTGCGCGCTCCCTCTCACTCTGTTCTACTCTCTCTCTCTCTCCCAGATCCCATCATTACAAGTTAATGATAAAACATATACTTTACAATTAAATATATAAAGCCTTGACATGGGTGAAAACAAAGAGCCTTTCTGGACTGCCCATGACACAAGCTTTCATATGAAATAAAGCACACTCTAATACATATACTGTAGCCCCATCCACTGCCCTGGCGATCCTAGCGAGTCACTGTAGGACAAGCCATGCGGTTCTAACGGAGTGGTTAACGTCACAATATATATATACCGGTATATAATAATTATGCGAGAGATAGGTTTGTTCCTGGGGAACCGATAATTGTAGAGGAAAAGGATGACAAGCGTTGCAACAAACAGCATCTTTATTTTTCAGACGTTTCGACGCATAACTTATGTCATCATCAATGATCTAAAAACAAGAAAAAAACTACATTACACTCGTATATCTATAACTTATTATGTTCTCTCCAGTAACCAACTTTGCTCCTAAACTCGATTAATGAAATTAACAAACACATGTGGCAGTCCGGGGATTCGAACCCAGGATGCTCACACCGAAAATCAACACACTTATGCATTGCACCACGAAGACAGTTAAGCAAAATTGTGGGAGATTTGTAAACTGAGACTATAAAACTTCAATATTGAAAGTAAATTATAGTGGGAGGATAAACTTGCAATATTTAAAAGGCAATATAGTACAGAATGCCAGAAAACAAAAACAAAATAGCCATAACTTTATATAATATTATTAAAAGAGTAAAAGGGGTAATTCTTTTATGCTCACAAGTTACTGAACAATGCTTAGAAGAACACGGACTGATAATTATTGAGGGAGGGTTTATTTTTATAAATGTGGAGGGACTCTAGTATCCATAGATTTTCAGTATTACCAGAATCAATAATAGTGTGAGTCACGGGGGTTAACAGAAACTTTACAATCGTAGCAATGTTCTCTTACACTTGAGTGAGGAGGCTTGCTGATAGGGAGAGCAATCCTGGTTGATAGATGGCTCTTTGTTTGGCCAATATAGGTCGCATTACAGCTGCCGCACTTACTGTATATTGGCAAACCACCGAGGATTGCAGAGAGTCAGGTATTCGGTCCTTGAACCTGAAGCAGCGAGACAGAGTGAATGCTGGCTTAAATATAACTTTCAGAGAGACTTGAGGGTAAAAATCCTGGGTTAATTGATTTAGCTTACCCTCAAGTCTCTCTGAAAGTTATATTTAAACCAACATGCTTCAGGTTCAAGGACCAAATACCTGGCTCTCTGCAATCCTCGGTGGTATACCAATATAAGTGCGGTGCGGTAGCTGTAATGCGACCTATATTGGCCAAACAAAGCGCCATTTATCAACCAGGATTGCTGAGCATAGGGGTAGGTCGTTTATGACGGGTTTGCCACTCTCAAAACCGTCTTATTCGGCTATTCGGGACCACTCTGAAGCAGCAGACCATTTCTTTAACTCAGATTTTTTGTTCCATTCTACACACAGCCACTGACGATGTTACTCGTCATCTAGCTGAGTCCCTTTTAACTCAGTATCATAAACCCACTCTGGGTACTCATGACTCTTCTATTCCACTACTATGTCATTTATGGTATGTTATGCTGTTTTGTATTTTTGTTTTTTCTCTTAGTTTGCATGTATTTTTATGTCAATTAGTTAGGATTATTAGGTTTAGTTCCAGTATTAGTTACTAAAGCTATTGTGTATTATATTAAATGTAAACATTAGATATCAATAGTTTGTTTTTACTTAATTTTAGGCTGGAAAATGACTCTCTGTATTAGGTCGAAACGTTGCCCAATAAAGATGTTCGTCACAGCGTTGGTTTTGCTGCTCATTATATATAATATATAATTTAGTTATTTCACTCCAACACCAAACACCTCCCAATGAAATTAATGAAAACATGTGATCCTTCAGGATTCGAACCTGGTTTACCACACACAGATTTCAAACACTCTATTCATTACACCATCAAGACGGTTATAAGTACTGCACATGACTACGAATAATATCCATTTATCGAATAATGGACATAAATATAATTATATGTACTATACCCAACTGTGCTTATGAATAGTCCAATGGTTAATTATATATACAGTATATATATATATATATATATATATATATATATATATAGCGGTATATATATATTATATATACTGTATATACAAATACCAATACAAAATAAAGACGTTGAGTGGTCTAAACATGTAACAAATCATTACTTTGAATATTGCATCAGATAAGCATAAGATAAGTACTTTATACAGTAAAAAGTAAAATCACTGCAAAAATACTAGATTGCATACATGAAATGTAGCGCAATATAAATATGTTTAGTACTTTTATAGACTATAAGGACATTAATGGCAATTACAAAATTGATGCCACAGTTAAAACATGAGTACCAACAACTCTATTAAGATGTATAAAAAGTATTAATGTTTTTTTTAAATATTAAGAGCACTTGTATAGTGCAAGTGGTGTAGATATTATAAACTGTATAGTTACAGCTCGAAAATAACCGATTTCTAAATAACGTACAGTACATCTCTCTATTGATGGGTATAAACTGTATAGTTAAGGTTGGAAATTAACTGTTCTTTATTGATGCGTGCTTGCCGTTAGATGGAGGGCCTGTAACCAAAAGCAGAGAGTCGTCTCTCCGGATTAGATACTCGTTGTTTGTATCAGTAACCAGTCACAAGATTGCAGCTGATAGTACTATGGGTAGCTTCAACACAGTTGGCTGTGGCGGTGCTGGGAGGAAGATATATAACTTCGCCTTTCAACAAGAACATTAAATACACATCACAGTGATTGTACGCGTAAGTGTTTATGTGCTTATAATTATGTAACGAGACTGAACTTCGACTTGTATGGTTTGTGACCTTGAGTGTTCTCGTAGTGAAACGTATTATTTATATTGTGTTACATTTAAGTGATGTAACGTTAGTTCAAGCTGCAGTTTGCAACACGGTAAGCAAAGTAAACCACCTTGTTCTGATGCATTAGCTGTAGCACAGTATGTTACTAACAAATAACAAAATCAAGATCAGGAATTTTGTGGTACACATTCTTCAAACAATTCAAACATAGAAACGCAGTGTTTTCAATGATGTGATGTACTGTACCTCAAAAATCGATTGATTATGTTACATTAATTATCGTTCACCGTCTCTTGTGTATTGTTTGGTAATGTCAAACGAATAAGCTATTATATCGCTACTACAATAATCAGTGTTTCTCAGAGCTTTCCCAGTGAATACCACCTCCTCTACGTAGGGTACCTAGTACCCGTCTTGCAACACAATCCCACCCCTACTCTATGCAACTCTTCAACCCAAGAGTGAAACGTTATTCTCAGTCTTTCTTCTATTCAACTGCTGAAAACTGGAACTCTCTCCCAGAATCAGTCTTTGCCTCTTATTATGACTTGAATTGCTTCAAACTCTGTGTGTCCAGGCATTTTGGCTCGAACGTCCCTTGATTTTGACCCTGTCACTCTTTCAACTCGGGGGGAAAAACTCGATACAGGCAATTCTGCCCGTTGTCTCCCTCACTCTCATAGAAAGAAAAACATATATACTAGTCGAATAGTTGTATTTGCATTTAGAGATGGTTATTATGAGCGACTCTACAGTCAGGCTGGAAAGTCGATCGTATCCTTCCTACACAACTTAAATTTAATATTCATCTCTTGATTATGAAATATATCTCAACCATTTGAAGAAAAGTCTAATTTATTCATTCGTGTTTAAGTTTGTATATATTATTACTAGAAACATTGACCCTTGCAGTATACGATAACATTGACCCTTGCAGTATACGATAACATTGACCCTTGCAGTATACGATAACATTGACCCTTGCAGTATACGATAACATTGACCCTTGCAGTATACGATAACATTGACCCTTGCAGTATACGATAACACGTGTTCACTTTATCCTGGCTAACATAAGGCGATCTTTGGAAGACCGTATAGAACTCAGAGGGGCAAATTATAGCTCAATTAATAGCTCAATTATAGCTCAATTAATAGCTCAATTATAGCTCAATTAATAGCTCAATTATAGCTCAATTAATAGCTCAATTATAGCTCAATTAATAGCTCAATTATAGCTCAATTAATAGCTCAATTATAGCTCAATTAATAGCTCAATTATAGCTCAATTAATAGCTCAATTATAGCTCAATTAATCCTTTGACTTTCATATTATTTCCAAAGGTGATTGAAATAATCTACTAATACTCAGAAAAAGAATAAAAAACTCATCATTAACTGATAGGGTTAACTATAGATGAACTTATACCTAAGCAAGTTACAAACTATACAAATGACGGTATAGGCATTAGAGCCGCGGTTCATTACGGCCTTGGACCATTTACGCCACGATTCCACTTGTTTCCTGAAAATACTTCCCTCAATTGCACCAGGTTTCCAAAATTACCCTCGATGACGGTACATCAAATTATGATAAGGATAGACACGAGTTAAATATTGTAAAAAGCGCTTATGTTTCATCCTTATGGCTGGTTTATCAAACACGTACGACGCAACCTTGTTCATTACATACCCTAGTGACTGGTCAGATTAGATGGCAATGATTTCGTTACGATAAGGTTATCATCAAGGGGATAACACGATAAGGAATATACCTTAGATTTCGTTATTTACCACGGATTGTAGATAAATATATGTATATGTAATATCAAATAACAAAATGGAACCTTGTTGCTATAAGTAATGTAGTCACTAAATATTTAGCTACATTATCAAATATGATGTTATTTTGTAATGTGCATGAACATTGTTATTCATGTAAGATATCTCTGAAATATAATAATTGCACTGAAACAAATCTGTATGTGAGAAGCCAGTCTACAAATAATTATATAGTCGTTCATTATCATTTCCACAAGTATCGTGATATTGAGCTATTTTTCAGTCAATTATTTTTTAGATCGGCCTTATAAAACAGCTTGGGTATAAGTAGAGATCTTTTAGTAAGAGAGAGCAGCCACCTTTGTTTCGCCACCATTTTGGTTCCTTAAGGGTCGTTTTTCTAGACCCTCTTCTCCCTCATGCTTAGCCCCATTAGTTTTCAGATTGTAAGATGTTTGCCCCATAAATTTGTCGATTTGTTTTTACCTTTCGCCCCATTTTTGTTGTCAATATTAAGACCTTTCATGCTATTTAGGTGTCGATTGTTTTCCTGGCGAACAAAAGTGATCCTGTAATTTTGGAAGAACCGGCTTTTGGCCGGTACGTATTTCTACCGAAAAATGTACAAACTAATCTAGAAGGGGGACCTAATGGATGTCTTTTTACGTTTGATGGAGGGCTAGGGAGGAAACTAAACAACAAAATATATATATGAAATAATCGATCACAATTTTTTTTATGATGGGTTTTTCATTGCATATAGAAAAATCATCTTCTTAGCGATGAGTCCTTTCAAGATATTAAGGCACAATTAGTAATGTTCTTCTAACTATTATTAAACGATTTTATTAAGATTAGGAAAGATCTGTGTGATTAAGAGGGTTAATTGGAGCCATTGTTACCCCTCTTAATGCTCGAGATCCGTTCTAAACTGCGTACAATTTTGCAATGTTAGCAAAAGTAACCTGTTTAATCGCCTAATAATCCTCAAGGGGTTAAATGTGTCAGATTGGTGAAAACAGAAAATACATTCATAAATAAATACATAGCCTGTAGCCACATACAACCTATTGAGATTAACTTACGTTCAATGTAAACGTATATGGGATTAAGGGGGGATGGTTCACTTTTTGGGCGAGTTTTGCATGTATTCATTATTTTTTCTAGTTTCCTCACTAGACCTCTATCAAATTAAAAAAAAAAAAAAACGTCCATTAGATCCCCCTTCTAGATTAATTTGTACATTTTTCGGTAGAAAAATGTCCCGACCGAAGGCCGCTTCTTCAAACATTACAGGCTCACTATCGTTCACCAGGGAAAAAATCGACACCTAAATAGCACGAACGGTCTAAATATTGACGAAGAAATGGGGCGAAAGGTCATATAAGCGACTAACTAATGGGGCAAACATTTTAACATCTGAACACTAATGGGGCTAAACATGATGGAGAAAGTGGTCCAGAAAACCGGCCCACTCCCCCCTTAAAGAAAAGTATGATAAAAGGTAATTAAAGTGTCCATAAGAATTTAGCTCTTGAAGTAATCCCTACGTGCAAAAAACAACAACAACAGCAATAACCAGAACCAATCAAGCTCTTGCGAGTTTCAGGCTATACGGAAGTTGGAGCCGTGAACATTGATAATAAAGACAAATGTAATAATAATGTGGATTTTTGATGGACAAAAAGTATGATCAATTTGGATTTATGTATTAATATATGTATTATATCAGTATTTATATATGTATTATATCAGTATTTATATATGTATTATATCAGTATTTATATATGTATTATATCAGTATTAATATATGTATTATATCAGTATTAATATATGTATTATATCAGTATTTATATATGTATTATATCAGTATTTATATATGTATTATATCAGTATATATATATGTATTATATCAGTATTAATATATGTATTATATCAGTATTTATATATGTATTATATCAGTATTTATATATGTATTATATCAGTATTTATATATGTATTATATCAGTATTTATATATGTATTATATCAGTATTATATATGTATTATATCAGTATTTATATATGTATTATATCAGTATTTATATATGTATTATATCAGTATTAATATATGTATTATATCAGTATTTATATATGTATTATATCAGTATTTATATATGTATTATACCAGTATTTATATATGTATTATATCAGTATTAATATATGTATTATATCAGTATTATATATGTATTATATCAGTATTTATATATGTATTATATCAGTATTTATATATGTATTATATCAGTATTTATATATGTATTATATCAGTATTTATATATGTATTATATCAGTATTAATATATGTATTATATCAGTATTTATATATGTATTATATCAGTATTTATATATGTATTATATCAGTATTAATATATGTATTATATCAGTATTTATATATGTATTATATCAGTATTAATATATGTATTATATCAGTATTTATATATGTATTATATCAGTATTAATATATGTATTATATCAGTATTTATATATGTATTATATCAGTATTAATATATGTATTATATCAGTATTTATATATGTATTATATCAGTATATATATATGTATTATATCAGTATTAATATATGTATTATATCAGTATTTATATATGTATATATCAGTATTTACATATGTATTATATCAGTATTATATATATTATATCAGTATTTATATATGTATTATATCAGTATTTATATATGTATTATATCAGTATTTATATATGTATTATATCAGTATTATATATATTATATCAGTATTATATATTATATCAGTATTATATATTATATCAGTATTATATATTATATCAGTATTATATATTATATCAGTATTATATATTATATCAGTATTATATATATTATATCAGTATTAATATATGTATTATATCAGTATTTATATATGTATTATATCAGTATTTATATATGTATTATATCAGTATTTATATATGTATTATATCAGTATTTATATATGTATTATATCAGTATTAATATATGTATTATATCAGTATTTATATGTATTATATCAGTATTTATGTATTATATCAGTATTTATATATGTATTATATCAGTATTAATATATGTATTATATCAGTATTAATATATGTATTATATCAGTATTTATATATGTATTATATCAGTATTTATATATGTATTATATCAGTATTAATATATGTATTATACCAGTATTAATATATGTATTATATCAGTATTTATATATGGATTATATCAGTATTTATATATGGATTATATCAGTATTAATATATGTATTATATCAGTATTTATATATGTATTATATCAGTATTAATATATGTATTATATCAGTTTTTTTATATATGTATTATATCAGTATTAATATATGTATTATATCAGTATTTATATATGTATTATATCAGTATTTATATATGTATTATATCAGTATTTATATATGTATTATATATATGTATTATATCAGTATTTATATATGTATTATATCAGTATTTATATATGTATTATATCAGTATTAATATATGTATTATATCAGTATTTATATATATATATATGTATTATATCAGTATTAATATATGTATTATATCAGTATTTATATATGTATTATATCAGTATTTATATATGTATTATATCAGTATTAATATATGTATTATATCAGTATTTATATATGTATTATATCAGTATTAATATATGTATTATATCAGTATTAATAAATGTATTATATCAGTATTTATATATATATGTATTATATCAGTATTAATATATGTATTATATCAGTATTAATATATGTATTATATCAGTATTTTTATATATATGTATTATATCAGTATTTTTATATATATGTATTATATCAGTATTAATATATGTATTATATCAGTATTTATATATGTATTATATCAGTATTTATATATGTATTATATCAGTATTAATATATGTATTATATCAGTATTTATATATGTATTATATCAGTATTTATATATGTATTATATCAGTATTTATATATGTATTATATCAGTATTAATATATGTATTATATCAGTATTAATATATGTATTATATCAGTATTTATATATGTATTATATCGGTATTTATATATGTATTATATCAGTATTTATATATGTATTATATCAGTATTTATATATGTATTATATCAGTATTAATATATGTATTATATCAGTATTTATATATGTATTATATCAGTATTTATATATGTATTATATCAGTATTTATATATGTATTATATCAGTATTTATATATGTATTATATCAGTATTTATATATGTATTATATCAGTATTTTAGCTGATAATTCTGCTAAATAATTATGGCCACAGCTCCAATTTCCTGATTGACCCAAACTCGCAAGTGGTCAATTAAGCTCTTCAGCATTTAGACGCAACTTTCATGTTATGTTGGCTAACGTTAGACGATTATACTCAACAGAACCATTATAATGAATTAGGTATAATCTATCGACTTCTGAATCCCACAGGTATTTTTAATCTTAACAACATCGTCTGATTGTAGCCTTAATGAAAGCAAGGTACAGTCAACTCGTTTAGTCCGAAGAGTCTCAGAAAATTTAGTTATGCTATTATATTTTTTTCAGAATGCTATAGGAAACAGTATTTCACATATTTTTCTTGATTCATCCCTTTTCCATGTTGTATATTGCACATATATTTCATACATTAACATATAAGCTTATAATTAGGCTAACAAATATTCTGAGACTCTGCGGATTATACGAGTTGACTTTACCTATTAAAATCCCCTCTTTCGCACAGCAACATGCCTGGCGTTCTGAGTCGCGTGGTCGTTAGTGGACTAAGGGGTCATGGCCCCCTGTTGTCCCTGCCCCCCCGAGTGCTGTCCACCTCAGCAGTACAGCACAAACCAACAGCAACAGCAACAACAACAACAGAACAGCCCCCGGAGCCCATCAAGACTATCAAGGACGTGCCAGGACCCCCCCACTGGCCCTTCCTGGGAATCCTGCCCTACTTTATTTACAACCATTTTACCGGAAGTGAGTTTGGTTCAGATTCATATCTATCTATCTATATACTCAGGCCCAATCCACACTTTTCCTTTTGGGTTGGGGGGTGGGGCGACTCCAGACAGAGATACCTACTTCATGAAAACATACTATCATAGTAATCTTTATGAGCACTCATGGGCAGGATTGTCTTAGCAATGTTTAGCTCCTTGAGGGTTATGACGCCTTTTGAAAGTTTATTCTGGCTATCAGTAGACGATTTGATATAGCTTACGAAGGATCTGTCGGAATTAAAATGATAAAGACTAGCTAAATTAACCCTCTTTCTTCCATATACCCTTCCATATCTAAATAGAATAATATAATAATAGCCATAATAAACAGTCCAAACGTGTCATAATCCTCAAGGGGTTAGTGGAACAACTATGATACACCAACGAAGCATTTCTACTGTTCAATGTTCACTGCAATCAATTGGTGTTCACTATATTTGGTCCCAGGCAGATATTTTTGGGTCTCACCTGTTTTGCGTAATTAGAATAGAGATTATAAGAAATTTCACCCAATTAATTTGGCGATAATAAGACCATTCTTCCCATTCAGGTGTAGATTGTATTTTTGGGCGTGCGATAGCTAGCCTGTAACTTTGGCCGGAACATCTTTGTATTAAATATTGTACAACATTTAGCTTGAAGGGGGTGTGGGTGGTACTTTGAAGGAAGTCTGGGACTGCGTTTTTTGTTAGCCTAGGGGACAAACGGGAATACATTGCTCGAAAATTGCAAAAGCAAATACAATCCTCAAAAATAAAGGACATAATACAATACTAACCCCCAACACGTCGGAACAGACAGTGTTAAAGTATTACTGCCTACGACTGTAGGACCATTGACAGCAATATCTGAAAAACATATGGAGGAACAATTATGACACAGGGACCAACAATAAGTATATATTTTATATTTTTGTTTATATATATATATATATATATATATATATATATATATATATATAATTTTTTTTTAGTTTGCTCCTAGACCACGATCAACCTTAACAAAACAATCCTAAGACCCTTCTTACAGACACATTTGTTATTCTTTCGGTTGAAAAATGTCACGGTCGATAACGGTGTCTTACTAAATTACAGGCTCGCTATCGCTCGCCGAGAGAAAATCGACACCTATATGGTACGAAAGGTCTTGATATTGACAAAGAAATAGGGGGAAACGTTTTAAAATCGTCAAACTAATGGAGCGAATGTCTTAATAGTTCATAACTAACACGAGGGAGAAGAGGGTCCAGAAAAGACAAAATAATAACTTCCTTTTAAGCTACATATAGGATCATTAGACCTCACTATAAATAGTCAACGAACACTGTATTATTGTCATCATGAGGCGCTGTTCAGATAGACCAGTCCATGACCACTCTACAAAATAATTAAATAACAAAATAACAAATACAAACAAATCGTGATATATTTGTATATTTTTTGCTGTAGAAAACGGTCCCAGTCAAAGCCTGGTTCCTCCTAAATGTCAGGCTTGCTATTGCTGGTCAGAAATACCTTGACACCTATATGGTAAGAAAGATTTTAAAATTGACACAAATGGGGCGAAAGTCTTAAAATCACTAAACTATTAGGGCAAACCGCTTACCCCTTTCACGCACAAGGACGGATTGTGTGCTGTTTCTTGGATACATAAAAGCCTTTGTGACCATCAGGGGTGTTTAGAAACGGTTAGTTCGTGGCTCAAACAGTGATGAAAATATTTCCACCGTGTATCATATTTGCAGCTCCTGTGTTTGTACACTCAACGACATAAGCTAGGGCCCAAGTTTTTTAAGCTATTTCGAACATAATCGAATAGTCCCAACGATTTGTCTAATATTGAATTATCGGAGGTTCATTTTAAAGTTCGAGAGTTCCTATTTGGCATGGATTTATGTCGTTGAATGTACAGTACACTAACTCATAACAGAAAGGTACCCCCCTGAGCGAGATCTTTAATGACTCACACTATTTGTTGTGGTAACACTGGCCCTGAACCACCGAATTCACGAAAGTGAGTGGCGACTGCGGATTCTGGGAGGGAGTAGGGGACTGATATGAACGAAGCAATGCTTCACTAAATATTGACAATCGTTTTGCTAATTCTCTCTCTCTCTCTCTTTGCCTTAATGCCACCTCTCCAGAACCACTTCAAGGACGTGAGAAATATTCCATATGAGAATGCATATGACTTTTATAGATTACGGGGACAAATACAGAATTCACGAACTCCGAAAGGAAGTCCTTCCTAGTTGCTTTGAGGCATTCTTTTAAATAGATCTGACATAAGACGTCCAACTAAGGTTGGCATACTCAAAATATTTCACTACTTGAAAAATGGCCATATTTGTATTATTGAAAGTTATGTAGGATTCATGTGGGATATGTTTAATAGAGAACTGAATGTATTTAGTTTGTATATACAGATAGATAGATACATATATATAGATGTAGATAAATATAGATATCTTTGATATGCGAGTGTTACATACCGGTAGTTACATATATACACAGACTGCACAGATCTTGCGGTCTTTACTAGACAGTATACTGTACACTTAATTCTAACATGGGATTTAATACAAAGTAGAAGGCAGAGACAGTAAAGCAGAAGGCTCTCTCATCACCCACCCATCCCTCCGACCTTGGGTCGGCTAGGAATTTAGTTGGAGAAACAAGGTTCCCAACAGAATGAGAACATTTCTACTGGGAAATTCATAGTTAGAATTAAATTAAAATATTGTATGCTACTCATACTTAACCTAACATTGTTTTTTTAAGAGAGAGAGAGAGAGAGAGAGAGAGAGAGAGAGAGAGAGAGAGACAAAATTAGCAAAACGGTTTTCAGTGTGAAGTAAAGCATTGCTTCGTTCACATCAGCTCCCTACTCCCTCCCGCTATTCACAGTCGCCTTTCTTTTTCGTGACGTCGATGGTTCAGGGCCAGTGTTACCACAACTAAATAGCGTGAGGCTTTAGATCTCTCACTCAGAGGGGTAGCCTTCTTTTATGGCTGAGTGAACACTCTAAAGCATGATTCACACATACGCGAGTGTGATCTAGGGTCACCACGAGTGTAAACTTGTGGTGACTCGGGCAAAAATGAGCGGGAGTGAGCAAATTTTCACGAGTCAACATGAGGCACCACCAGTCAGCACGTGTGCAATAGAGTCCACTAAGAGTCACTAAGAGTCACAACGAGTGGGGCGCGAGTGACCTGCGAGTGGTTGAAAATATTAATTTTAACCCGGGAATGGCGAGAACACTCTTAAGAGGTTTTGGTGGGAAAGGGCGAGGAATCTCTTAAGAGCTAAGGCCTAACAAAAACCTTTTAAAAGACCCCAGTAGCACTTAAAACAAGTGAAATGGTGATTAAGTGAGATAATTCCCCTCAATACCTTCTATCCCTTCTCCACATGTGTCTAAATCCCCTTCACCCCCCCCCCCCTTTAATGATCACCTATTTTCCCTCTTATTTCCATATTCATTGGTGTATTTACAGTGCTAATATCTCCAAACCGATCCGAGGCTGTGGTGTTGCGTGTGTCTATGCGTGGGAAAGAGAGAGAGAGAGAGAAAGACAAGCCACACTCCCTCAGTCTCTCAGCAGGCACTGAGAGGGGAGGGTGTGGACCTCACCTGCCTGACATTTGATGAATGACCGTTCGGCAATAAGTCACAATTTTCACCATCCAAACACTATTCCCACTTGTTTTATTGTTCTTACATGTTACTATCTTCATATTAACCCATACTGTACTGTAGGATACAGTAATAAAAGTCAACAGCAGTCTCAAGCAATGTGGCCAAAATGACAGGAGAGACCACCTTTTCACCTCAAGAGATGAGGCAAGAGTGGAGGCAATTGCAAGAGGCAATCTATCACTTTTTTTTTTTTTTTTACAAGACTTTAAAAACAAAAATTGTTTAGCCTTGTACAGGCAGTTACAAGACAAACACATTACTGACGGCTATAACCGTCGCTGGGACTGGGAAGTTAATTATCTACTGACGGCTATAGCTGTCGCTGGTATTGTATGGGTTAAACGTAAAATAGGCTCATATGAATAAGTAATAACGATATTTATTGTAAAATGACGATTATAGGCGGGAATGGTGCCTAATATTGCCGCCCAGTTATGTGGTGTTCACTACACAATCCTCGCTTTTCATAGATTAACGGTCATATTTGGATTAGGAGATAAGAGTCACCACGAGTAAGACACGAGTCACTACGAGTTACTGAGAGTTGGAACATTGCGATGAGGTTATGCCGGGAATGCCTCCCACTGTCTATCTATCTATCTATTGCCGGATGACTTTACTCCCCTTAATGAGGGTGGCCATACACAGAAGGCCCCCAAGTGGACCTATCCTGTAAGAGCCAGTTTTCTAAAGGGCTTACAGGATTGCCACTCAATTTAGGACCCGTCTGACTCCGAGGCCCTCTATGTATCTTTTTAGCACTATTTGTTTACAGTGGTGTTCGGCTAGTCCATCCACGAACCTGCTTCACCCTTATGTAAGCAGTACCGATTTGTATCAAGTTTACTCCCCTAGACAGGTTGCCGACCAAGGTTGACTAGTCGCCTCCACCCGGATAATCTGTGAAATATTTCTGATATGATGGAATTAAAGAAAACAATTTCCAAAAACTCATAATCAAATTGACACAAATGTCAATTAAAAACATGTTAAAATATTTCCCCCATCATTTTGTTTAGACACACTTTCAAGGCGAAAATAAACCATGCACAAACTAAAACAAAAAATAAAATAAAACGCAATCTTCCGTTGGTCGGATTGTCACACCAATTAGCTGACCGTCTATATGGAGAAGATAAGGGGAAATATTTAGTTCAGTCTTTGCTATTTCTTTTTTATCTATGTGCTGGAATAATATAATATTTTTAATTTCCATCGCATTAGAAATTATTCATAAATTACAAAAAGACTAAATATGACATAGTTACATTAATGTATAAGGGAGATAGATAGATGCGTTATATAGATAGATAGATAGACAGAGAGTTGTTAGGTCCAAGCTATCGATAAAATGGGAACATAAATGAGACGGACTTAAGTTTCTGAAAAGACAAATAATAAATTCTTATTGACTCTCTTTTTCATTTTATTATTTGTGTCCTTGAGGGATATATATTATATATTTTTCAATTCCATCCGATTATTAATTATTCATAGATTACAAAAATACCAAATAAGACTTAGCTAGATTTATGTATAAGGGAGATAGATGCATTAGATAGATGGACAGATGTTTTATAAAAATTGTATTATCTCTTGTCAAGAACAGTTATAGGGGTAGTTATATATTTATTAGACTTCTGAAGTAATTTATTGATCATTACAAAACTAACTAGTATTAGTCCAAATACAAGATATCAAGGCATAATTACTGGCTAAATGAATTGCTAGAGGTAGTTTCAAAGTTTCTTGACCAGGAATCTTCTTTCCTAATAAATATTTTCCAGAATAGGATTAAGAGACACCATTAGTATTATAAGGGTTAATGACATTAGAGCATTATTGAGTTTCAAACTGTTAATTACTTTAAATAACCTATTGCATATTCTGTGTATATTGTATATCCTGACGGCATACATATTGAGAATACTAACGCTATTGTATGCTTAAAATTATCAGCGCAAAGTGTCGGTAAATATTTGATTCTAACTTTGACCAAACAAACTTAGGAAGGTATTATCGGACTCAACATAAAAACGACCATATTTGTACTCCATATTCCATCAAACGATTTGTTGACATTTGTCGTCAACAAAATCCTAGTAAACCACATTAAACCCTTTCAGTATTATATGCAGGTATCTTACATAATTTTAGTTCTTGCTATTATCAGATATTATATAATTTAATAAGAATGTGTAGGATTCATATGGTTAATTGACAATGAATTTACCCAATTGTTGGCTAGAGATTCTTTCTAAGCTGTATAAAATCGTATAGCATTAGCAACAATAAAAGGAAAGAGACAACTTACTCAGCAATTCCATGATCGTTCAAATATTCGTGCCAAAAATTGCTTATCCCCAGTGGCACGTCTCCAAAAAATGTGTTATCGCTCGTTTTTCACCCACAACTATCGCCTCAGCCATAATTTACTACGGTTAAGGAGATAGAGGGAAGGCAATACTACAATAATACAGAATATATTATACATAGAGCCATTACTGATTATTGTGTAAAGTTAATATTTGTAGCGCGTTTTCTACTTCAAATCATGATTTTCTGCACTTTACCTGAAGATGTTTCCGAAACTCACTAAATATATGTATGTTGTTTGTATATGAAATTAAAAGTATTTTTTCCGCTTAATATATCATCCATATTTGATATTATAGAAATAGGTCTAAAACAACCGCTTCTTGGCTATATATGGTACGGCCTCCAGACCTATATATTCACTCTCTGTCAGTTTTTGGTCATACGGATTACTATTTGTGTACTTATTTTTTACATGACAATAAAGAGGAAAGGTTGTTCTATAATATTATCGTAAACAAATTCAAACATAATTTTATTACCTTTTAAATTTACAATTCCTTCAATGTGTACTTTGACGAACAAAATCAATAACAATACAGGATTTTTACTGCAATACCATTTTTGTTTTCATTCTCTTTCCAATAGTATCCTCAAAATGTATGTACCATCAGTATTTTACTTTTTACATATATTTCTATCCCTGTTACAGGGAAAATGTGCATATCATATCATTTTGGCGATTTATGCAGTTATGAAATATATTTTCAGACCTTGGGCAATGAATATGGATGCGTATAAAATACGAGCCATGTCTCTACCACTTAACCTAAGAAGTGCATAGGTATGGTATTTGAAACGTCCCGCCAGGCGAAGGTAATTTGGTTCATTCCTGACTAAAATCGTAATTTTGCCATTAATATCGTTATTACTTATTCATATGCGCCTATTTTAAGTTTAATATGAAGGTAATAACATGTAACAACAATAAAAACAAGTGGGAATAATAGTGTTTGGCTGGTCAAAATCGCGAATTATTGCCGACCGGTCATTTATGAAGTGTGGAGCAGAAACGAGGCACACCCTCCCCTAGCGATGCCTGAAGCCAGACTGAGTCACTCCCTCACACTCTCTGTTACACCACACACTTGCTAGTCACATGACCACGCCTTAGAACTGGTTTGGAGATATTGGCATGATAAATACACCAATAAATATGGGGATAAGATGACAAGTAGGTGATAATTGAAGGGGGGGGGGGTGGAAGGAGGGGATTTTGACACATGTGGAGGAGTGATAGTAGGTATGGAGGGGAATTATCTCACTTAAATACCATTTATATTGGTTTAAATGCTACTGCGGCATTTTAAAAGTTTGTTTTTAGGCATTGGCTCATATGAGGACGCTCGCCGTCGCCCAGTATGGACTCATATGAGGACGCTCGCCATCCATGGGTTAAAGTTGATTATATACTGTATATATGTATATTTTTTTTTTTTTTTTTTCCTATATATTCCAACTACTCCCTCTTGGGCATAGGCTGAGAGCCTGTACACTCCACCGCTGAACACGGTGAGGCCCGTGAGGTCTTGTTCTACTCTAGGGAGTAAGACATGCGAAGCACCCAGTCACAGCTCAAAGCAACCCCATTTCTGAAGCTGCTTCGCCTCTGTGCTTCACTGTCTCATCCCCCAGACTTGAACCCTCACTCTCAGAACGCCCCCTATTGAGCAATTAACTCACTAGGCATTGCCCCCTGTAGCATATTTTGAATATGGGAATATTCATACAATGCTATTTAATCGGGGAACAATGAGGGTATTGTTTGGGCATTTTGGTGTGCTGTGGTAATGCACTGCAACTAGGTACAGCACAAATTCCATCCCAATAATATCTTCCCATTGAGATATTGGGACTACAACTCGGGTCCACTGGATTACCAGTCCAGTGGCAAGACCACTCCGCCACACATCCCCTGGTGAATATTATACTATACATATATACTTCTGATCGTTAGAACAGATTTTAATGTACTCCACCATACCTTAGTATCGACCATTGATCGTAATTTCTTGACCACATGATATTTATTAATCTTTCAATCACACATAGGTACTATTTCTTGGTAGAACGAGCGATTTACCAGATTTAAAGGGCCCTAGGTAAGCGGGAGGCTCAGCCTGAGCCAACATGGAAATTGATAACCTATTATTTTCAGAACATTCGTGGACACTGCTTGTGGGTTTAAAGTTTTTTGTAAACAGTCTCACTGTAATTCCTTAGATCCTGAGCCTTTCACAGCTGGAGTTTTAACATGATCTCATTGTTAGTTCTTTTTCCCAAATGTATTTAGAGGATTATAGGGCTATAGTATGCGATCGCGTCTTCATGCATTTTGGCCAAACCACCTTACGATGCGATTGTGTTCTCCGGTGAGCGAAATGCTTAAGAACTTATTTTCTTTCATTACATTCTTTTCCATCCACCAGGGTTTGACGGCAAGGCAGTACACAAGTTCTTCATAGAATTAGGCAAACAGTATGGCCCCATCGTGAAAATGCAGAGCCCTCTGAACCCCGATATGGTGATGATTTCCCGGCCTGAAGACTGCGAGGCGGTAATTCGGGCTACAATGGAGAACCCAATCAGAGATGGGTTCGTATCACTCAAGAAGATTCGAAACGAGGCTGTGGATGACTATTTTGAAGGAAAGGCGGGAATCCTGGTAGAGTGAGTAGTTGAGGGAAGTGGCTATGAGTGCGTTATGGGTCAAATGCAAGTGATTGAATTTTAATAAGTGAAAAGAATAATTGTAAGATATTGGAATATGGTTGTTGAATCTCTGACTGAGGATTATGAGGCGGTAGTTTGACGCGCCACGGAGCACCAGATCTGACACAGATTTACCTCCCTCAAGAAGATTCTAGGCGACCATTTCAAAGGAAAATTGGGCACTGTAATTGGGTGAGTAGATGAGGGTAGTGGCTATAATAAGTGAGTTATGGGTCCAATGGGAGTGACAGAATAAGTTGTAACGAATAACATAAAGTATTCGAGTATGGGCATTGAATCCATGCCTGAGAAAGTAGAGGTGGTAGTTCGAGCCACCATGGAGAACGCTACAGAAAGGGGTTTACATCCCTTGAGAAGCTTTGAATCAATGGAAATTTGGGCATTCTGATGGAGTGAGTTGTCGAGGGATAAGAAAATGTTTGGTTTGGGATACATTTGTACAATTACTTAAACAAGGAGAAGGTTAGCTATCAAGATTATCAGTGATGAGTTGCGTACTAGCAGGCTTGGATGGTTTGGACATGTGGAGAGGATGGATGAACTAAGTTGGGTGAAAAGATGCAACTTCATGAACATGGAGGGAGCTGCACCAAGGGGCAGACCAAGAAAGATGTGGGATCAGACCTAGCGGTCTGATCTGGAATTAAAGAACTTAACAATTGAGGCAGGTCTGAACAGGGCTGCCTGGAACGCCACCATTAGGACATGAGACCGGAACCGCACTTCATGTGGAGCACTCGGTCTTTAAATAGTTTGCGTAAGTATGTATGTATGTTTGAATAAGAAGGCCCTATGAAGGAAGCAATATATTTATTTTACAGGAACGGTGACGAGTGGTGGCGAGTGAGGAGCCGCATCCAGACCCCCATGATGAAGGTCAGGAACGTCAATACCTACATACCTGCCATGGACCAGGTCACGCTGGAGTTCTTGGACAGGTAAGAGCTTAACCCTTTCATGAGAGATATATTCACAATGCCGTGAATCCTTGAATGGATAATTAAACCCACATGGTAGTATAATGTGTTCATTATGACACGACAAGTTTCGACTCTTCTCTGGAGTCCTCTTCAGGTGTGAGGGGTGATTAGTTAAAATAGGACTTCAGCGGCTATCAACCCTATTGGATTATTAAGCCAGCACACTGTAAGTCAAGAATACTGTCAAGACTGGAGCCTCTCTGCGAGAACCCCAGTCCCTTCTGTGAGGGGTGAATTAGTTAGTTAAAACAGAACTTCAGAGGCTACCAATTTAACCCTATTGGATTATTAAGCCAGCACTCTAAGTCAAGGATAACGTCAGGATTGGAGCCTCTCTGCGAGAATTCCAGTCCCTTGAGGGTGAAGGAGTGAGAAGAGCTTATATACCGCTCGGGGGAGAAGGGGGAGGGGCATAGGAGGTAGATGAAGGGTAGACATGGGGGGAGGGGAGGTTCACAAATGGCAAAAAACAGTACATTATGCAATACTAAAAGAATGGAAATAATAATAATAGTAACAATACAAATAGAAAAAATAATAGAAATAATAGTAACATGAACATTATAAGGGTTGTTATAAGAGTGATTAATTGTGATAGTAGTCATAATGTGAGAAACTACAAGGAAATGATAGTACACTCGGATACCATAGTTTCTAGCCCACTCATAAGAATTCGTGGACCCCCTATGTTTTTCGTTATGCAATTATAACTATCTGGATTGATTTTTGGATAGAACTTGCTTCTCAATAAACAGTATTTATAGTTTTGTAGTTGATGTATAGAAAAATATATTCATAACTTCGTTTCCAGTTATATACTTCCATAATTAGAAATAGGTGAGATCCACGAATATTTATGGGTGGGCTAGAGACTATGGCATCCGATTGTACATACATTGGTGGGAATAATAATATAAAGAGCTTAGCACTAGTGCAAACAATAATAACAAAACAATATTACAATTGAAAGTAATGGCAGAAATAACAACAAAAGAAAAGAAATCGAATATGATAGTAAAGGTGGGCGAACAAGTGGGATGAGAAATATGATGATAAAGGGGGTGAACAGGTGGGAAGAGAGGCAGGTAGAGAAGGGATTAGTTTGGGGGGAGGGACAGACTCTCAAGGGACGGATGTGGTCACAACGAAGTCACACAGGACAGTGTGTGTGTGTGTGTGTGTGTGTGTGTGTGTGTATGTGTGTGAGTATGTGTGTGTGTGTGTGTGTGTGTGTGTGTGTGTGTGTGTGACGCCTTTCTCAATCAGTTACAGTTCAGGAACCCATAGTGAGCCGCTAATAGTGTTGCAAGGGTTGAGCAGGAAAAAGGTGGAGCAATAGGCAGGAACGGGGTTCGAAACAGGATTTGGATTAGGTATACAGTAGAGTGCTTAGTGATCCTAGATTTGACATTATCAAGAGTGGAACTAGGATGTACAAGCAATGGGAAATGATTTTACTCATGGATGATGTGGGGGAAGAATGAATGATAATCCTATGTTAGCAACACTAAATATTTCACATACTAATTATGAACTGGCTGGTTTAGCCTATGTTAGTTGCTAACATAGGCTAAACCAGCCAGCTAAAGATTTCTCGCCCTCACAGCCCTAAAGTCAAGAACTAAAAATGTCA
Organism: Paralithodes platypus; assembly: GCA_032716605.1. Classification (NCBI taxonomy): domain Eukaryota; kingdom Metazoa; phylum Arthropoda; class Malacostraca; order Decapoda; family Lithodidae; genus Paralithodes; species Paralithodes platypus. The sequence goes on along the minus strand of CM064574.1, from coordinate 12,974,016 downwards.
TATACTAATTGGACACTGGCTGGTTTAACCTATGTCAACAGAACTTTAGTTTTCACAACATTAAAGGAGATATCTTTTCCATAAAGTCCAGTAAAATTATCACAACATTTTGGTGAACATAGACACAACTGCATCAGAAATAAACTTGTGCTGTAATTCATTGAAGCATTCCAGAGTGCCATAGTACATAGTTAACGCAATGGAGGTATTCCAATACTTATCACTGTATAACTTACCTTCATGTTTCCTTCTCTTTACACTCGAGACAATAAAGCAAAAGAGATTGTCAGACTAAAATTATCTCAACTATTATTAACACATGGAGATGTTCCTATAACAAACATGTTTTTACATTTGTATCCGTATATATTGGGAAATATTCTCAATCCAAGAATAAGTTGGGCATCCAGAATGGTAATTTTCCATCGTTTATAATAATAGCATATAAATACGTAAAAAACATGATTTTGAATATTTTGGAATACGTACTCGGAAACTAATCTCAATACAAAACACGGACATTATAACATGCTATGTGCACGATCTCTGCGTCGTGCCACGTCCAAGTCGCAACCAAAGCAATTATGCTAAGCTTCCCAAATTTAGCTTGGTATCTAATATACAGTAGTGCAGTTGGGTCCGGTACATTATTAGATTGATATCCAGTATTTGATAAAAGGATATTAATCGTGGTCATGTGCTGTATCGATAACCGTCTTGATTAGAGGTGGACCGGATATCCGTATCCGCATCCGCATCCGCGGATATCCACATCATTTTGTACATCTGCATCCGCATCCGCATCCGCATCCAATAATGCGGATATAGTGCGGATATTTTCGTAACTATTAAGTCATAAAAACTTATTATATTTACACTTTTACAGAATAACTAATTAACTATTAACCCCTTGAAGCTCTGACACGTTTTAGCAGTTCATTTTTGCTATCATTAGACGATTTTATGCTGCTTAGGAAGGATATGTGGGTATTAAAAGGGTAAAGAACTAAAGACTATCCCAATCAACCCTCTGACTTCCATATAGGCCTACCCTTCCTAATCTGAACAAAAAACGTCTAATAATAGTCAGAGAACGTCCCCGTCCCGCACCCTGGTAACACAGATAATTGAAATTGTAGAATAATATAGTTCATATAGGCTACTCATGCTTCCTCTACTTATAATATATTTTTGTCTCAAATGTTTTAGTATCTTAAAATTTCCATTATCTGTGGCTAAAACGCTTGAGGGCTAAAACTATCCGCATCCGCATCCGCATCCGCAAATACTGAAAATAAATGTCCGCATCTACATCCGTATCCGCAAATATCAAGAAATCAATATCCGGTCCACCTCTAGTCTTGATGGTGTAATTGTTAGAGCGTGTAGGTTCTGTATGTGTGTAGGTGTGTATGTGTGTATGTGTGTATGTGTGTGATCCTCATAGGATCACATGCTTTCAATTACTTCATTTGGAGGGTTATTGATGAGGGTTATATACTATATATATATATATATATATATATATATATATATACAGTATATATATATAATTATATTTATCTTGGTCATAACTTTGTTTTTACAGTGTATGGTCACAATCCTAAAGTTGATCCAATGTGTTTCCAGGATTGCGACCCTGCAAGAGGAACATGGAGAGATGCCCAGTGACTTCCAGACGGAGCTGTACAAATGGGCCCTAGAGTGTAAGTACAGGTGTTCTTTAATATGCTTGTACTTTATGTTAGCCATTGGCCCATTATGCCAATACAAAATATGAGGTTTTTAGTTTGTTCCCTCGACCTCCAGCAAGCTTAAAATTACACCACCTTTCAAAATAAATTTGTACATTTTTCGATAGAAAAATTTCCCGGCCAAAGCCCGGTTCCTCTTAAATTACAAGCTCGCTATGGCTCGTCAGTAAAAAAAATCAACACATAAATGGCACGAAAGGTCTTAAAATTGACAGACATAGGGCGAAAGTTCTTAAAATCACCAAACTAGTGTGGCGAACGTTTTAAAATCTCAAAAGCAATGGGGCTAAACATGAGGGAGAAAGGGGTCCAGAACAAAATCCCTCAAGTGGAAATCTCCCCTTAAGTCGATTGGGTGGGGTGGGGTGGGTTGTTCAGGTGTCCTCAGTGTATAGCGATCCTGTGTTGAATAGCTGTCGGGCAATCTGTGATCAAGGGGGGTCACCGTTTTTTTATTGTTTTATCTTTCTCTCCTTTTCTCTCTTTCCCTGGCTTGTATCCATTCGGCCCCAGTCAGCCAACTGTTTTAAGACGTTTATTCCCATCAAGGTGTCGATTTCTTCCTGGCGACCGATAGCGAGCCACCATTGTATGGAGAAATCCGGCTTCGCCGGAGAAATTTGTCTATCGAAAAATTTACAAATTTAGCTTGCTGTCAAACCAAAAATATATATATGCTGGCTCGTTACCGCTCGCCTTGGAAAATATTGACACCTGGATTGGGGTAAACGTCTTAGAACAGTAGGCTGAATGGGGCCAAATGGATACAAGCCAAATAAAGAGGGAGATAAAGAGAAACAAAGCGTGGTGGGCTCCCTTAAACCAGCAACCCCAGTTTGGCTGTCCTTGGGTGTATAATAGAACGGAACTTAGACACCAACAGGATCTAATACAAAACTTATTCAACTAAATGTTCCTGTATTTTCTTATTCATCTCCATCTTAAAATCGAATTGTCTTATTTCATACAAAGGAATGCAAACGAATACAAAGGAAGGCAAGCAACAACAGAGCTTATGGTCCTTTCTAGGCTGCTTGTAGAAGACAAAAAATCCACATCCATCAACTGAAGGGCTTCAGCTCCAGAAAGAAAGTGGTCAGAAAACAAAATTATAGCACTATGTACAATACTGAAATGGTCACATTACTCGGGCACAAACGCAGTCATTCAGTGTTCATGGCAAGATATTTGTCAAGGCGATATATGAATGTTTGGACTGTATGGCACTCTGCAAAACTTCTAGGCAATTTGTTCCATAAGTTGATGACTGTTGAAAAAGAAGTGTTTCACTTCATGTGAATGAAATGCGTTTCCTACAATTTTATAGCCAGTATTTCTAGTGTGATTTGAGTTATGTAGTGTGCAGTACTTACTTGCATCCATGTTGTCATGGCCTTTGATAATTTCAAATACTTGGATTAGGTCCCCTCTTATTCTGCGGTTTGTCAAGGTAAATAGGTTTAACTCTTTTAGTCATTCATCATAATTATGTTTTTTTCTCCTTTAGTCGAGGAATAATTTTAGTTACTCTCCGTTGTACTCTCTCTATTCTTTCAATGTCTTTTACATAGGATGGCGACCAAAACTGGACACAATATTCCAAATGTGGACGCAGCAATTAATTATATATAGTGCGTATAACATTTTCGGATGTACTGTATATTCAAAAGATCTCCCAATAAAGCTAATAATTATATATATATTTTGTTTTAACAACTTCAGCTACTTGTTGGGTAGGTTTTAAATTGCTTGTTATAATTACGCCAAGATCCGTTTCTTTATTAACGTTCCTTAGTTGAATTCCGTTAATCGAATATTTTGCGCTTTCATTTTTACTGTGGAACATTTTGCATTAATCTAATATGAAATTCATCTGCCATGTCTGAGTCCAATTTGATAGCTTGTCTAGATCTTTCTGAATTTATTGAATGTGCGATGGCGAGTTTACTTTGCTTGCAATTGTTTTGCGGTCAGCGAATTTGGAGATTCTGCATGATAGCCCATCATAATTATCATTAATATAAATAAGAAATATAATTCAATCGAGAACTGAGCCTTGTGGTACACCACTTGTAACACTTACCCAATTCGAGGCTTTGCCGTTAATTACTACTCGTTGCTTTCGCTCGCTTAGCCAATCCTGAATCCAATGAAGAACAAACCCATGCATACCGTGAACTTTATGTTTTACTATCAGTTTGTTGTGATGCACTTTATTGAAAGATTTATTTAAATCAAGGTAGACGATGTCAACTGATTTATCTTCGTCATATTCGTTACTTTGGTTACTTTCAACACTTCCATGACTCAGTTTCTGCCTCTGTCTCTTCATCACAATCTTCCACAAGACTATCAACTATTCTTTAACAATACACAAATCAACCTTTCATCTTCTCTCAAATATTCTAGGTGTATCTTTTTCATCCGACCTTTTTTTGGAAAGATCATATTACCATTCTTGCTAAAAAAAAAACTTCCCAAAAGCTAAGTGCGCTCAATCGTCTCTGTGGGTTCTTGCTCTGTGTCAGGGCATAGTGTGCCCCCTGTAATAAGTATTGTTGCATGTGTGGGGAGGCTCCACCCATACCGCATTTCTCGAAAGAGTATAGAGTCCAAACCATTTCGTCTCCTCAACTCATTTCCTCTTACTATTTCCCTACAATCTCTTTCTACACGCCGCAATGTTGCATTTCTCTCACTCTACTATCACTATTACAACAATCATTGTTCTTCAGACCTCTCTCAGTGCATACCCCGTCCCTTACGGCGAGTGCAAGGCACCCACCTTTCAACACAGTCCCACCCTTATTCTGTCCTGCTCTCCAACTGTAGAATTGACACATTTTTCTTCTACTCAACAAGTAAACTCTGGAACTCTCATTCAATCTTTCCCTCATCTTATGACTTAAACTGCTTTAAACTTCGTGTGTCCAGGCATTTCGACCCCAGCGTCCCTTGAATTCGACCCTGTCACTCTTTCGGCTTACGGAGAAACCCTGATTACAATCAATCAGCCTTTTGTCTCCTGCATACAAATAGAAAAAACAACTACAGTATATATATATATATATATATATATATATATATATATACATTTAAGATATCGTGGAAAAAGTCAAGAAGGTTTGTCAGACACGAATGCTAACTTCGGAAATCATGTTGTGAGTCTTTTATAAGGTTGTTATTTTCTAAGTGGCAAACAATTTTTATTTCGGACTATTATTCCGAGCAGGTGAGTTGAGGATTATTGGGCGATAGTTGCCAGGCAGGACTTTATTTCCTTTTTTTGAATGGGTGTTACGTTAGCTAATTTCCATTCTTTGGAGAGTTTAGTGTTTTGTATTGATTTGTTAAATAGATGGGTTAGTGGTTTTGAGATTTCATCTTTTACTTCTTTAATGATATTTAGCAAAACATTGTCGGGTCGAGAGGATTTATTGGATAGTAGTTTTGATATTGCATCGGTGATGTCTGTTTGTAATTTAAATGGTGCGTAGGGAATTACAGTTAATATGAACTGAGGAACAGAGTTAATGTCTTGCTCAGTAAACACCGATGCAAAAAAGTTATTTATTGCGTTGCTTATTTGAGTTACATCATCAATTTGTGCACCCTTTTTGTCAACTAGCGGGCAAATTGTCGAGGTAACTTATTTTTTTTGCTTTTTCCATGTGAGTGAGGGACACAAAAGGCAAAGCTGCCTGTAGCGAGTGCCTCTTCCAAAGTTGAAAGAGTGACGAGGCCAAAATCAAGGGACGTTCGTATCAAAATGTCTGGTCACACGGAGATTGAAGCAATTTAAGTCATAGGAAGAGGGAAAGACATATTCTGGGAGATAGTTCCCGAGCTCAGCAGTTGAATAGAAGAAAGTCTGAGAAGAACGATTCACTCTTGTGTTGGAGAATTGCACAGAGTAGGGGTGGGATTCTGTTGCAAGACGGGTACTACGTACCCGTGGAGGTGGTATACACTGGGAAAGCTCTGAGGTACATTGATTATTATAGTAGAGATAGAATAGTGAGAGATGCAACATTGTGGCGAAAATAGAGAGATTGCAGATAGCTGGTGAGTGGGCTGGAGTTAATGATACGAAAGGCTTTTCTTTCCACTTTGTCTAGGAGTGCGGTGTGAGAGGATCCTCCCCACACATGTGAACAATACTCAATACAAGGACTCACTGTGCCCCTGTACAGAGCAAGAAGCTGTGCAGGGGTAAAGAACCCCTTGAGGCGGTTGAGCACACCCAGTTTCTGGGAGGCTGCCTTAGCAAGACTGGAAATATGATCCTTCCAAGTGAGAGCAGAAGAAAAAGAAATACCGGGAATATTGAGAGAAGTTGAAGGATTGATTTTTGTATTTTTGATTTGTAAGGGATAGTCCTCTCGAACTTCTGAATGGGTAGTAAGATGAAAACATTGGGTTTTGGAAGCATTAAAGGTAACAAGGTTTTCTCTGCCCCAATTGGAAACAGTAGTTAGATCAGAAGATAAGTGTTGCATGGCTTCATTACGTTTGTCTTTGAGGGATTGCTGGCTGGGGCGTTCAGGAAAACTAATTGAGTAGTGTAAGGTAGAGTCGTCTGTGTATGAAAGGATGGGACTGCAAGTACAGTTGAGAAGATTTTTTATGAAAATAAGAAAAATAATGGGAGATAGGACAGAGCCCTGAGGAACACCGGAGTTGATAGGATGAGGAAGTGAGCGATGGCAGTCCATAGCCGCAGCTATGGAATGGCCGGAAAGGAAATTAGAGACAAAGGCACAGATGGAGGGATAGAAACCGAAGGAGGGTAGTTTAGAAATTAAAGATTTGTGCCAGACTCTATCGAAGGCCTTCGATATGTCTAGTGCAATAGAAAAGGTCTCACCGAAGTCCTGAAAGGAGGATGACCAAGAGTTAGTAAGATATGAAAGAAGATCACCAGTAGAGCGACCTTTAAGGAAGCCATACTGGCGATCTGAGAGTAGTTTATGAGAAGAGAAATGCTTAAGAAATTTGGAAGCAAGAATAGATTCAAAAACTTTAAAGTTACAAGATATGAGAGCAATTGGACGATAGTTGGAGGGTTGAGAGCGGTCACCCTTCTTTGGGACAGGTTGAATGAGAGCAAACTTCCAGCAAGAAGGGAAGACGTTAGAGGAGAGAAAGAGACGAAAGAGTTTTTGCCTAGGCAGGGAGTCAGCACAGAAGCAAACATTTTGAGTAAAACAGGAGGAACACCGTCCAGACCATATGCCTTCTTAGTATTAAGCCCAGAGAGGGTAGAAAATACATCTTTAGAAGAGATTAGGATATTAGTCATAAGTAGGAGAGAGGGGTGGGGGGGTGGGGAGGGAGGTATAGCACCGGAATCATCCAAGGGGGAGTTTCTAGCAAAAGTTTGAGTGAAGAGTTCAGCTTTGTCAGAGGAATAAGTGATGGTTGTGCCATCAGAGTGGAAAATGGAGAGAAAGACGAGAAAGCAAAATTGTTGGAGAGGTTTTTGGCTAGATGCCAGAAAACTTGGGAAGAGCTAGAGTTGGATAGTTCAGTGCATTTGTTATTGATGAAAAAGTGTTTGGCAAATCGAAGAACAGATTTGGCTTGATTCCGGGCAGAAACATAGGAAGAATGAGATTCTTGAGTCTTAAGGCGTCGGTACCGTTTGAAGGCTTCTTACTTGTTGCCTACAGCAGTAGAACAAGCGTGAGTAAACCAAAAATTATTTGTATTAGACTGAAAGAAAGATAATGGAATGTGTGCTTCCATGCCCGAGAGGATTACCTCGGTAATGCTTTCAGCACTCTCCAAGGGTCCCTGGCCACGGAAGCAAAAGTCATTCCATAGGAAATCAAAGAAGAAGACCTCCCAGTCGGCAGTGCCAAAGTGCCACAATCACCGCCGTTTGGGAGGATCGGGTGGCCGTATTGGAGAGATAGGACAGGTGACAGATATTAGTTATGGTCAGAGGAGCCCAAAGGAGTGAACAGATTTACAGTATAAGCAGAAGAGTTAGAGGTTAGAAATAAGTTAAGAATGTTGGGCCGATCTATGAAGCGATCCGGGATACAGGTGGGTTGTTGAACTAACTGCTCTAGGTCGTTTGAGATAGAAAAGATGCACTATTTTGCATCTGATATAGCTATAACACTCTTCTTGATTTGACTTAATTAAATTCGCAATATGTTTTTCATACCATTTTTTGCTCTGTTTAATTAATTACTTTGTTTTACGACGAAGATTGGTGACATTTTCCCTATGATTTTGACATTTGACCTGGTAGAATGCTTCATGGGCAAGTTACTTTGTTGCTAGACAGTTTTGTATTTCCCTGTACCACCATTTAGGTTTATAATTTCGATTTGAACGTCAGTTTTGGACTGGTATGCAAGCTTGTACAGCATTATTATACAGTATATGCTTGATAATGTTTTCCAAATTGTCTCTATACATATTTGCTGGTTTATGAAATTCCAATTGGTAGAATTGAGGATGTTTTTCAGCTTGTGAAAGTCAGCCTTTCTGAAAATTAGTACAGCCTCCTGGCTTTCATTTGTTTTGATGTTATTGATGTTAATGTTGAAGGTTATTGAGCAGTGATCCCTTAAACTAAATTCATCGCCTACCACGACTTGGTTTAGTAAATCATCTCTCGTTGTGGTGACGAGATCAAGAATATTGTTGCCACACGTGGGGGAGTTGAAAACCTGATATAGTGATATGCTGATGGCTCTACCTTACACTATTCAACTAGTAACAACAACCCATCATGTAATCACTTCAAAATTCACATGACGAGGCCATAGTACGCCTGTCTTTTGATCTTTGAATTATTTTTCATTGGGACAGAGAAAATTTTGTTACTTTCAAAGCTTCGAAGACCCAATTTCTCCTACTATCTACCCGCCTCAATCTTCCACAAGACTATCAGTTACTCTTCAACAATACACAAATCAACCCTTCATCTTCTCTCAATATTCTAGGTTTATCTTTTTCATCCAATCTTTCTTGGAACGTATTACCACTCTTCATAAAAAAAGCTTCCCAGACGTTAGTTGTCCTCAAACGTTTCCGTTTCCGTAGGTTCTTCACCCTCACTCATCATCTTGCTCTGTATAGGGGCACAGTCAGGCCATATCAGGTGAAGGTATTGAGGGATAAGACTTTACAACGGCACCTCGTAGCTACTTTCTACTTTTCCTATTTTCTGAAGAGTGTAAAGAGGGGAAAAGGGATGTTGGAGAGAGAGGAAGCTGTTGGAGTGGCTTTTTTATGTGTATTATTAGTATGTGTACATCGTCGAGGTGTCCCCCCACTGGGTGCGAACATGTGAAACACGCTAGGACATACTACCACACTCACTAAATGTCTGACTTGGCTGGGATTGAACCCAGGTCAAGCAGATTCACATGACGTGTGCATGCTCTCCACTCGACCACCGTGGCTTTTCCATGTATCAAGTATTGTTCGCATGTGTGGGGAGGTTCCACCCTTACCACACTTCTCGCAAGAGTAGAATCAAAATAATTTTGCCTCATCAATTCACTTCCTCTCACTGGTTCCCTACAACCCTTTTCTACACACCGCAATGTTGCATCTCTTTCACTCTTCTTTCCCTATTACAACAATTGATGTTCTTTAGAGCTCTCTCAGTGCATACCCCCTCCCTTGCGGTGAGTGCAAGGCACTCGCCTTTCAATATAGTCCCACTCCTATGATGTCCCGCTCTCCAACCCAAGAATATAGATTGGTATCCAATATTCGTTAAATGGATATTAATTGTGGTTATGTGCTGAACCTTCGACTGTTTTGATGATGTAATGAGTGTTCAAGTTTTGTATATGGTATAGCAGGTTCGAATCCGGGAGGATCACATTCTTTCATAATTTTCATTTGAGGGTGTTTGATATTGGAAATTAAATGAATTAATTAAGGTTATTTCTTCTACTCAACTTTAAACTTTGTGTGCCCAGGCATTTTGACCCCATCGTCGCATGAATTTGGCTCTCTGAAACTCTTTTTGGCTTTGGGGGAGATACTCGTTACAGCCAGCCTGCTTTTTGAGCCCTTCACTCACATAGGATATTATATATATATATATATATATATATATATATATATATATATATATATATATATACAGTATACAGTATATACAATTTTTGTTTTCCTATGTGAGCGAAGGAGACAAAAGGCAGAACTGCCTGTGGTAAGTGCCTACCCAAGAGTTGAAAGAGTGACAGTGCCAAAATCAAGGTACGTTCGAGCGAAAATACCTAGATACACAGAGTTTGAATGAATTTAAGTCATAGGAAGAAGGAAAGACTGATTCTGGGAGAGAGTTCCAGAGGTCTGCTGTTGAATAGAAGAAAGATTGAGAATAAAGTTTTACTCTAGGGTTTTAGAGTTGCACAGAGTAGGGGTGGGATTGAGTTGCAAGACGGGTGCTACGTGTTCTATAAAGAGGGGGATGTATACACTGAGAGTGCTTTGTGGAACACTGGTTATTGGAAATAACGGTAGAATAGTGAGAGAGATGGAACATTGCGGCGAAGAGAGAGAGACTGGAGAGAATTGGTGAGTGGACGTGAGTTAATGAGACGGAAGGTTTTCATTTCTACTTTATCTAGGAGTGCTGTGTGAGACGATCCTCCCCACATGTGTGAACAATACTCAATACAAGGATGCACTGCACCCCTGTACAGAGCAAGAAGCTGCTCAGGGGTAAAGAACCCGCGGAGGTGGTTGAGTATACCCAGCTTCTGGGAAGCTGTTTTAGCAAGAATGGTAAAATTATCTTACCAAGAAAGATCAGAAGAAAATGAGGCAGCGAGAATATTAAGAGAAGATGAAGGGTTAATTTGTATGTTGTTAAAGAGCAAGTCATAGTCTTCTGGAAGGGGGCGACGAGTATACAGATGAAGACATTGAGTTTTGGAAGCATTGAAAATAACAAGGTTTTCTCTGCCCCAATCGGAGGTAGTAGAGAGATCAGAAGATAGGTGCTATATATATATATATATATATATATATACTGTATACATGATACTTTATAACTCTACCTACAAATTTGTTGAGGAAAGAGATAAGCATATCCAGAATAGAAGTGTTTAAGAAAATAATGTAAAATGCGGTAAAAGACTTGTTATGTTGTAGCAGAAGCAGTGTTCCATTAAAGCTTACAAATCGGGAGATAGGAGATTAAAGTTTTTACTAGTTGTCATTAAAAATCAGATCCGATGGTTACGTTGGTAATATTATGGAACGCATATTGATGTAACACATTGAGTATGATTGTTACACCAGATTAATGTTGCAATTTTTATATTATGTTTTGCTCAACTCGCTATTGTGAAATGGTAACGCTGATATTATAGTCAATGATGTCGCCAACACCTCAGTCAACTGTCCAAGCACTAACTAACATAATAATAACTGGATTCAAGCAGAATCAAGCTGATCCCGAGGCTACGAGGAGTTTATCTGTTCCGTCCGACCACCGACGTAATGTTTAAGCTACTTGTGATTACTTACTTGGTAATGTGTGTAAATAATAACATAATTGAATTTGTGCAATTTTTCATGAAATTAAACATTTATTCGAAATTCAACATTCACAATACTTGTAACTATAAGGGAAAGAATCATATCTATTCAGTATGTACACCCAAAAGTTAATGTCTCTGGCCAGGGTGGGTGAGTGAGTGAGTGGTGTGATATCTACAGTTCAAAATATTACTGAAATATGATGTAACAAATTATTAACCCGGGAACGGCGAGAACACTCAAGAGGTTTTGGTGGGCAAGGGCGAGGACCCTCTTAAGAGGTAAGGCCTAAACAAAAAATTAAAAGGCCCCAGTAGCACTTAAAACAAGTGAAATGGTTATTAACCCTCCTCTAGCGGGTGCTCTGTGGCCGTTTTGGGCCTTTCTGGGCCGTTCTGACTGCTATATCAATCATCAGTATGAAAGGAACTGTATTGCGCCGAAAACTAGGTGGAAATCGCTACACAATGACGCCACATACAGCTACGTAGCACTCGTGGAGCACTGACAGTGTTACCTCGAAGATGGAAGTTTAGCAGATTTTGCTACCTTGCTCACTTTTAGCGAACTATTGGTTACACTGTCATCCTCACGCGCGGTGGAGGAACTGGAGTTAGTGTGGGCCGGGAGGCCACAGATGTCGGACGTATGGATCATTACTATCCCACCCATTTTCACTCGATTTCCACCCTTTTTTCACCCGTTTTTTGCCAGTTTTTTCAACACGACTTAAGTGGTGAGCCGCTTTTTAAGGGTTAAGTGAGATAATTCCCCTCCATATCTCTATCACTGCTCCACATCTGTCAAAATCCCCTCCTTACTGCTTCAGCCCTCGAGAGAAGAGGGTGTATGGCCGGCTGGCTCACAATTGATGAATGAACCGCTCGGTAATAATTCGCGATTTTGACCATCCAAACGATATTCCCACTTGTTTTATTGTTGTTACAGGTTATTATCTTCATATTAAACGTATAATAGGCGCATAGGAATAAGTAATAACGATATTTATCGTAAAATGACGATTATAGGCAGGAATGGAGCTTAATATTGCCGCCCAGAAGTGTGGTGTTCACTACACCCTGCGCGCGCTTGCCGGGTTAATAATATTATTTCAAATCGTGCTTACATTATCAATTTCCGGTAATCGAATTGATTAAGGTAGTGTTTATAGCATATGACCCTCCTCTCCAGTAACAAAGGGATCTGATTTTGTATCAGTGGATATTTCGAGTATGACAATCATGTATTTGGTTAAATTAAACCTATGGCTTATCTCACTGAACAAAATTGCAGTTTAACTTAACCAAAATTTTAGTTCTTTTTTTTCAGCTTGCTAATTATTACAATACAGCACAATGTGAGTTACAAACATTTTCATACATGTTAACCCTTATCTATCGGCTCCCGACTTAAATCCGTTAGAGAACCAAGGCCTAAAGAGCGGGTCCCGACTTAAGTCCAATGCGATGTTGAGTACATATTCAACTCTGAGAGAGAGTCCGAGCAGTGGGAGGAGCGCGGGCGGGCTCTGACCGTTCAGCGTGGACATAGTCCCGCCTCTGACACCACCACCACATGTCTACACCTCCCTGGTCCCGCGATACAGGGTAAAAACTGCGGAAATTACTGTATTTTAGGGTGTTTTCCCTTCGTATTGCAACATCGTTGCAAGAGAACCCGTGGTCGTACAAGGATGGTTCAGGTGTCATTGGAAAGCTCAATTATCGCCCTTTCACGGATACATAATTGTATTGCGCTCTGGCTCTTCTTTATGCATGAAAAAGAGCATGGAATGAAGCTCGTTTAGCTTTAAATCTGCCCGCTTGGCAGGTAGTAGCGTTACAAAACCAGCCGCTAGGGAGGTGTTAAAGCCAACGTTCGTTCTTGGCTACCGTGAGAAAACAAAATAATTTATTTTTTTCACCTTGCATGAAATACTTCAAAATACCTTCCCTCGATCACCCACCGAGGATAGAGGTTTGGCCACAGAGATAGATAGAGGTGAAAGAGTGACGTCACAGTTCTGAAAATAGTGATCCGCGCACACGAGAGATGGCAGCACGATCACAAAAATAAAAATGGGAGGGTGTTATTTTTCTATGTGAGTGAGGGAGACAAAAGGCAGAACTGCATGTGGCGAGTGCCCCCTGAAGAGTTGAAAGAGTGACAGGGCCAAAATCGATGGTCGTTTTAGCTAAAATGCCTGGAAACACAGAGTTTGAAGCAATTCAAGTCATAGGAAGAGGGAGAGTTTCAGAGTTCAGCTGTTGAATAGAAGAAAGATTGAGAATAACGTTTCACTCTTGGGTTGGAGAGTTGCACAGAGTAGGGGTGGGATTGTGTTGCAAGACAGGTGCTACATGCTCTACGAAGAGGGGGTGGTATACACTGAGAAAGCTCTATTGTAATAAAGGTAGAACAGTGAGTGAGTGAGAGAGATGCAACATTGCGGTGAAGAGAGAGAGACTGCAGAGAATTGGTGAGTTAGTGAGATGGAAGGCTTTCTTTTCTACTTTGTCTAGAAGTGCTGCATAAGAGGATCCTCCCCACACGTGTGAACAGTACTCAATACATGGACGCACTGTGCCCCTGTACGGAGCAAGAAGCTGCGCTGGGGTAAAGGACCCCCGGAGACGGTTAAGCACACCCAGCTTCTGGGAAGCTGTTTTAGCAAGAGTGGTAATATGATCTTTCGTAATAATTCCTACCTTGTACAAATAACGCTATGAATAATCAAATCAACGTTATCCATAGACTCAGTAAACATGACAGAGTTCAGTAGACATGACAGAGTTCAGTAGACATAACTAAAGGCTACTGTAAAGACCAGATTATCGTGAAATTGTCGACATTATGAGGAGATTTGCAGGGTAGCCTCCTCTACCCCTGCCATTGTTGTTGTGAGATTTGGGAGTTGCGAACGTCAAACAGGCAGGGAAAGAATATCCATAGATGTCATAAGAATACCCTAACTACGTAATTCGACATAATGTCCAGTTTTAATACAACTTTTCAATTTAACATCTACATAACATGTAACTAATAATATAAATTCAAAAAGACAGTTGTATTCTTGTTGTGTTGCTTGGAGTTTTACTTGCAAGTATTTGTACCTACATTATTTCACTCCTAACACTTACGGTGCATGCAGATTTCTGCCATATTAGGGCTCATTCAAGCACTCCTGATTGATTAGACAAGTATCTGAATAAAATTAAATGTATTCAGCCAAAAACTAAAATAACATAGCTTCAAAATGACACCAAAACAAGCTTCGTAGCTCACAGGGTTCATCCGCAGCTCTACCATAGACAATCTCTAAAATGAGCAATTCTCGCTAATGTCTCGCTACATTTGCCTTTGGCAGCATTGTGTATCTCGCGAGACTCTGACTCAGAGCCCTCAGTGCCTCAGCTGCCTGGCTGAAAAGAGGACGTTAGGCCTGTCGCGGTCCTGCTTCCTTGCACTCGATTTTACAGGCTTTTAGAGGCTTTAAAAGCCTGTAAATTTATGTAAATTTCCATGGAGTTAACCCTTGTCTAGCGGGGGGTTTTGGGCTTATATGGGCATATTCAGGCCCTCCTGAATGATAAATCAAGTATCTGCATGAAAAGAAATTTATTCTGCAAAGAACTAGGCGCTAAAAGCTTCAAAATGAGACCAGAACGAGCTACGTAGCACTCGTGGTTCTCATACAGTGGTACCAGTAACATGGGAGTTTAGCGTATAGCGGTATATTTTTTCCAGCTACGCTCACTACTGGCTACACTGCCAGCCTCTCGAGAACACAGGGAGGGTGAGTCAGTGGGCGACGGTAGGCCCTGGAAGTCGGACGTGTGGCCCGCTGCACTCCCGGCCATTTGCACTCGATTTTAACCCTTTAAAAGCCATAATGCTCCTAACTTGCTGCAAATTGGCGCCCGGCTATAGCCGGGCGCCGCCAGGTAAGGGTTAAGGAATGTCTCCCGCAGCCAATGGGTTAAAGACGTTCCCTCTTTAATCTAATGCCCCCTCATTAGGCTATGTGGAAGTTTCCCTAACTATGGTGCCAATGCAGACAAGCCAGGCGCACATATATCAAGGAGTATTTAATAATGAGTAATCATAGAGGCCTTTTGGTTATAATATTATGCCCCAAGACAGTGGTGATACCCCTAGGACGCGCGCAGAACTCAATTCTTTCTACCTATACTCTATGGGTTTGGTGAGAGAGTAGGAGTAGTGTTCGATTTGTCGGCTACAGTATCGTAGGAATGTCATTGGCTATGCTATTTTACTTCATTAATTAATAAGTTTTAATTATCTATG
The DNA here is from genome assembly GCA_032716605.1 of Paralithodes platypus. Classification (NCBI taxonomy): domain Eukaryota; kingdom Metazoa; phylum Arthropoda; class Malacostraca; order Decapoda; family Lithodidae; genus Paralithodes; species Paralithodes platypus. The sequence continues at coordinate 12,958,429 of CM064574.1, read as the reverse complement.
CATTTTCAGGCAATAACTCATTTCAGATATTATGCTTGATTTTACTTACGGAATTTACCCTGGAATTTTGTCGGTAGAAATTAGTATATATACAGTATATACTGTACAGTATATATATATATATATATATATACTGTACAGTATATATATATATATATATATATATATATATATATATATAATATATATATATATATATATATATATAAATGGAGAGAGAGGGAGGAGAGAGAGAGAGAGAGAGAGATAGGCAATTTATTATATGCATTTCAGCTGTAAGTCTGGTTGCTTTGAATAAGCGTCTGGGATGCTTGGCACCGAACCTCTCCGATGACTCCGAACCCATGAAATTCATACAACTCGTCAACAACATCTTCCGCTGCCTCAACAAGGTGGAGATAGAGAGTCAGTTATGGAAGGTGTTCCCTACCAAAGATTTCAAGGAGCTCAAGACAAACCACGAGGAATTTGTAAAGTAAGAATGTTTTTGTATTGGGAAGCAGACATTGTATTTCAATATTTTGTGGTAATTATTGCTTATTCTAGCATATTGCTAAGTATTGATAATCACTGACATGTAATAACACTGATGGAGATTCTGCTACCGACCCAGAGACTCTCTACCACTAACACTAACTGACCCTCATAGAGGCTAGTACTGATCCAGGAACTCTCTACCTCTAACACTAACTGACCCTCATAGAGGCAACTACTGACCCAGAGACTCTCTACCTCTAACACTAACTGAAGCTCATAGAGGCTACTACTGACCCAGAGACTTTCTACCTCTAACACTAACTGACCCTCATAGAGGCTACTACTGACCCAGAGACTCTCTACCACTAACACTAACTGACCCTCATAGAGGCTACTACTGACCCAGAGACTCTCTATCACTAACACTAACTGACCCTCATAGAGGCTACTACTGACCCAGAGACTCTCTACCACTAACACTAACTGACCCTCATAGAGGCTACTACTGACCCAGGGACTCTCTACCTCTAACACTAACTGACCCTCATAGAGGCTACTACTGACCCAGACTCTCTACCTCTAACACTAACTGACCCTCATAGAGGCTACTACTGATCCAGAGACTCTCTACCTCTAACACTAACTGACCCTCATAGAGGCTACTACTGACCCAGAGACTCTCTACCTCTAACACTAACTGACCCAGAGACTCCCTTCCACTGACTTGGCCTAATCACTAGATTGGAGGGATTATTATTTAAATATCTAAAATATATTGTGAAGGATTTGGCTGTTTTTTGCATTTTTTTTTTAAAGAGGACAATGAATAGAGGAAGTTAAGAACAAAACCAAAAACAAAAATAGTCCATGTGCCTGAAGGCATCCTCCATTCATAAAATGTTTGTAACAATTGGATTTAAAGTGTTGTAGGTATAATTAATTTGTGGAAAGCAACTCCAAGCAAGTTAATTCCAGAGAGTAGAAGTTCTGGCGATAAATGAATTTGGTTAAGTGGAAGTTTTACATTGTGGAGAGCGTGTGAATTCATGGAAATTTCCAGCTGCCCTAATTCAGCAGGGAAAGATGTGGAGAGGTGGTACAATTGAAGCAAGTCATCAAAACATTTACATTGAAAATATCTGTAGAGTAATGAAAGGGATGCACAAACTCTTTGTATGAGTAACAGAGGCAGATTCTGCGTGATCACAGGGTTATTGATTAATCTAGTTGCTTTATTTTGAATATTGTCCAATTGCCTCAATGAAACCACTCCACATCCATTCCACAAAGTTTGCCTCCTAAACCCCATTTAAGCTAAAAAGGATTGACCGTCAGACTCCCTTTAACCTGCATTTGTGTTTTATATTTTTCGTTACACCAAGTATTTTAGGTATTGATGGCGATTCCTTCCACAGCCTTATTTGCCTCATTTTGTGTTTCCAATTTTTTTTTTTTTCATTATTATTGTGTTTTAAGTGGAGGATGTGCATGCCCTTACCCTAACCTACCGAACTTAGTGTTCAACGTGGGGGCTGCCACCCTCACACACCCTGGCATGAAGGAGACAAAGGGCAGGCTGCCTGGAACGAGTGTCATCCCCCAGATCCAAAAGAGTGAAAGAGAGCCATATTCAAGGGACGTTGGAGTCAACATTTCTGGACACACGAAGTATATAGCAGTGTAAGTCATAGGATGAAGGAAAGATTGATTGAGGTAAAGAATTCCAGAGTTAATTTGTTGAATAGAGGAAAGACCTGGAAAATTTGCTAATTCTTGGGTTGGAGAGCTGGACAGAATAGGAGTGGGACTATGAAAGAGATGCAACACTATGGGGTGTAGAAAGAGATTGTAGAGAACTATTTAAAGGAAGTAGGGTAAGGAGGCAAAATGCTTCGAACAATACTCAATACATGTGTGCACTGTGCCCCTATACAGAACAAGAAGGTGAATGGCGGTGAAGAAACCACAGAGACGGTTGAGCACACCTAACTTCTTGGAAGCTGTTTTAGAATAAGTGATAATATGATCTTTCCAGAAAGGTTGGATGAAAAAGAATATTGATAGAAAATGAAAGGTGGAGTTGAGTATTGTTGAAGAATAATTGATAGTCGTGTTGTAGATTGCGACGGGTAGATAAGCGAAACTGGGTCTTGGAGGCATTGAAAGTAACAAGAGTTTCTCTGCCACAGTCATAAATAATTGATAGATCAGAAGATAGGCGTGCTATGGCCTCGGTACGTGAGTTTTGGAGTGATTGCATGCTGGTATGTTGTGAAAAACTAGAATTAAAGTTGAGGAGATCATCAATGAATATTAGAAAGATAACTGGAGTTGATAAGTTGAGGGAGTGAGCGATGGCCGTCCACAATGCAGATATGGAACCATCAGAAAGGAAACTAGAGATAAAGGCAAAGATAGAGGGATAGAAACCGATGGAGGGTAGTTTGGAAAATAGAGATTTGTGCCAGACTCTAACGAAGGCTTTCGATATGTCTAGCACAATAGAAAAAGTCTCACTAAAGTCCCGAAGGGAGGATGACCAATAGTTAGTAAGATAAGCAAGAGATCACCAATAGAGCTACCCTTAACCTTTGGAACGTAATAAGCCTTCCAGAAGGTTCTCGTATGTAATGGCGGTAAAGCTTCTGGAAGCAAAATTTTGAAAGGCGTACAAAAACCGAGCCTACAAGTTAGGCAGCATCAAAATGGACCAGGAATAGGCCAACATGGGAACTACCAATGCCACACATCATCATACACTTACACCTCACACACACACTCACACTTACACATCTTTATTAGCGCTTAGGCGGTGCCAGGGCTCCCAAACCGTCCCTTATTCCCAGATGTATACCATATACTATTCGTATAAGATACATGTACGATGGAGGCAGCTCGGTGCCCCTTATTAAGCATAAGTTGCATACAGCTCTGTCATTCCTGATTCGTGTATTCCTGAATTTATACATGTAAATACTTTATTCATTTCCTACACCTAAATCTGGGTCCTAGTTCTTCACATATATTATGCTTTGTGGTGAAAACAGATTAATTTATATTGAAGATATAAGGGATAATATCATTATAATTCGTCCCCTCCCTCCTCCCACGCGCATCAGACCAAAACAAGGATGTGCGGGTGCCTATTTTCGCCTACCACGCAACTCCCGACCATGCCCACAACATATCCACATTATTTCTGTGCAAATATCCTTGGCAATGGAATGTACTGGTGTGATACCAACTTGTTGATGTACATTACATTAAGTTTTGCGATGGTTACTTTTTCAGCCAATAACTCACACCAGGGGTGGCTAATCTCTAGGTCATTTGTGTACTTCTCGGGTTAAGGAAACCATACTGGTGATCTGAAAGTAGAATATGGAAAGATAAATGCTTAAGAAAATTTGAATTAGGAAAAGTTTCACAAACTTTAAAGATGCAAAAATGAGAGCAATTGGACGGTAATTGGAGGATTTGGAGCGGTTGAATGAAGGCAACTTCCAGCAAGAAGGAAAGACAGAGCCAAAAGAGTTTGCCTAGGCAGGAAGCTACAGGGAAGAACAGTATTTGAGTACAACAGGAGGAACACCATCCGGTCCCTATGCCTTCTTAGTATTAAACTCAGAGAGGGCAGAAAGCATATCCTTAGAAGAGATTATGATACTAGGCATAAGTAAGTGAGAGGGGGCTGGAGGGGGAGGAGTAGCGTCAGAATCTTCCAAGGTGGAGTTTTTGCAAAAGGTTTGAGCGAAGAGCTTAGCTTTGTCAGAGGAAGAGGTGATAGTGGTACCATCAGAGTGGAAAAGATGGGGAAAGACGAAGAAGTGATATTGTTGGAGAGGTTTTTAGCTATGTCAAAAAGGTTTGGAAGAGCCATGTTTTGTCATTATCCTAACATAACTTAACCTCTTCTTCTTATGGGGTCGGCCGAGTATTTCAACTCCAGCCACGCCATTTTATCGGCTTCCTCCCTTTTAGGGAAAGCTAGGAAAAAAAGTAGGAAGAAAGATATCAAAATAGTAAAAAAGAGGGAGATAATAAAGCAGTAGGATAAATATGAAAGAAACAGCTTAACACAAAACTCCTCTCTCTCTCTCTTTTGTTTCTTATCGTCACTCTCCATATATTCTTCAGATACTCTTTAGTGCACTCCATCCTCCCTCCTATGTCCCCTTCCCCCCAATATAGACAAGCTAGAACGAGTTCAACGTAGAGTTACCAAAATGATACCTAGCCTAAAAAACAAACCATACGAGGAGCGTCTTAGAGAATTAAATCTATTTCCTTTAACCTAGCGCAGATTAAGAGGCGACTTAATTCAAGTGTTCAAAATCATCAAAGGCATCGACAATATGAACTGTAGTAAGTACTTCACTATCGACCAATCTAATTACACGCGCGGAAATGGGTGCAAAATGATTGGTAAATCTTTTAACTCACACGAAGCTAAAAATGTCTTCTTCAATCGAGTTGTCAACTTATGGAATGGGCTTCCCCGAGATGTTATAGACTGCAGCACCGTTAATTCATTTAAACTTCGCCTAGACAAATATCTTGCATCAAATCCGCAACTGACTGCGTTTGTAAATGAATTACTTTATTTTATCCTCCCCTCAGTTACTAACCCCTCTGTCCCCTACTAACCTAATCCTGCCACGGACATTAGTTCCAGGGCAGTAGTTCCCTTTCCAATTTTCCCTTACCCACTTTAAACCACTGTTTGGACACTTGATCCTCAGTGTTTTGGAGGACAAGCAGCCTAGAAGGGTCACTAGACCTGTTGTTGCTTGATTTCCTTTGTACTTCTTTGTACTCCTCCACCCCCTCCAGCCCCAAAATGTGCGCAATACCCACATCCTCATTCGTCTTCACTCTCTGCCATTCCTCTTCCCCTATACACCCGCACATCCTTCTTTCTACACGCTCCCTCTCCCTCACATTCCACCAACACATGCTGTAAAGTCTCTTCCACTCTTTCACCCCCCACCCAAAATTCTACACATTCTTTCACCCATCCATTCCATCTCCACGTTCGTGCATAACTTCAGCTGCCTCTGCTCTAAACTGAAACAACAACTGTGATGACGTCTCTCTCATAAAAAAACCTCTCTCCTCAGTTTCTCCCTCTTCCTATATATCTCTCCAATGTCTTTTTACCCTCCACGGGGTTAAGGGAAACTTAAGACTGTTTATTTTCGGCGGTAGCAGACACGACCTATTTACGGCAATAGCTTTCTTGTTTTCAGTTGTTGAAAGCATGGAGGTTTCCATGTGGATTATAATCAGAAAGTTAGGGCAAGTCCATGAATACATTCCCATTGTCCATAACAAATTATTTCTAATAACGCCGCGAAAGGAATCCTCAGCGGTAACATCTATTTAATTACAGACTTGCTGTTCCTCATCACGATAGTATTGACACAGGAATAGGGTGAAACATCTTATAATTGCCAAACTAATCCAATGAATCGAAGGGAATTTGAACAGACCACCTGGAGTTAATACAGTTAACCCTCTTTTTTCAGGCTAGCTGACCATCACATATTAGAGTCCGAGGCAGCACTGAGGAAGGATAACTTGGAAATGGACTCAGAACTGACCCTCATGGAGACTCTACTACTGACAAAGGGACTCTCCCGCAAGGACGTGGTCACCCTCATTCTCGACATGCTCTTTGCTGGAATCGATACGGTCAGTTTTGGAACAGGGGGCTTAAATGTCCTCATTCTGTATGGAGGGGTTTCATTATCTATAATAAGAACAGGAGTTACAACATTGTCAATCATTCATGGGCTTACATCTTCAATATAGGCATAACCTCCGCATGTACAGTTGGTCAAAGTTCTAGCTGACCCACCCTAGCTCTGGGGCTCGCAGAATTAGCTGGCAATACTGGTGTAGTGGTGCAGGGATACCACTTGCCATTAATGTGTTACCTGTGTCTGTCCTGTATATTACTGCAGATTAGACTATGTAATGTTCACATTGTGAAAACTAATTGCTCCTTCATTAAGCAGCCACCAATAAAACAAAAATATCTATTCTTATAAAATCGAGTAGAGTATGTTGTGGCCGCCAGCAGGTTTTATATGAGTTGCCAATCAGTGGATATAATAACTTACATAATTAAGCATATCTACGAGCTTTGGGTGAATGTTCGGGATCATACATAGCGATGTATGATTTTTATTTGAGATAGGCTTACTTTCCCTTGTTTAGTATAATATGTTCTAACAATGATATAGCTGAAATAGGCTTACTTTCCCTTGTTTAGTATAATATGTTCTAACAATGATATAACCGAAATAGGCTTACTTTCCCTTGTTTAGTATAATATGTTCTAACAATGATATAACTGAAATAGGCTTACTTTCCCTTGTTTAGTATAATATGTTCTAACAATGATATAACCGAAATAGGCTTACTTTCCCTTGTTTAGTATAATATGTTCTAACAATGATATAACCGAAATAGGCTTACTTTCCCTTGTTTAGTATAATATGTTCTAACAATGATATAACCGAAATAGGCTTACTTTCCCTTGTTTAATATAATAAGTTCTAACAATGATATAACCGAAATCAGATATACCAATTCCCAATCTTTGTAAGACACACCTCCTTCCTACACCAGTATTGCCAGATAATTCTGCGAGCCCCAGAGCGAGGGTGGGTCAGCTGGAACTTTGACCAACTGTACAGTATACATCAACGTAACCGGATCTCTGATGGATCAATATTTCAATGTCACTAATAGCGCTAATCATGGTAGAATAGAGCTTTGGGATTGGGTGGAAAATTATATGAATTATATGAAAATCATCCCAGATAATCACAAAAATACCTAAACTAAAAATCTTATTAATATAGCGTCATGCATAGTACTAAACCCAAGATATGGATGACAAAATATTATTTACCCACCTGTACATTAGGTTTTACTATTTATTTAGGAGCTCTCTAATAAGCAATTGGTCAGATTTTGAGAAGCTTAGTAAGGATAAATGGTAGCTGAATGGTTTAATTGAGATAGTCTCTAGCCATTTAATTGCAAGATGTCCTACCTAACCTGAATAACATCGTCTAATAGTTAACATAATATGATGAACAAAATGACACCGGTATTGAATGGCTTTAACTGCTGGTGATGTAGTTCTATTTAGATGATTCTTAAAATATTTTACATTAGGTTATATTCTTGTAAGATCTACCTCATGAGTAAATAATTATGGTTTACCCTGTTTTTTTTTCGGGAGAGGGTACAACAGGGGAAGAGGGTTGCAGGAATACTGAAAGCAGTAACAAGAAATAGGGTGGTCAGCGTGGAAGTAAAGAAGTCTTTGCATGATAGTGTGGTAATCCCGACATTGAAGTAAGGGCGTGAAGCATGACCGCTGTTGGAGAGACAGAAACCAAGAGTGAGCAGGGTTGAAATGAGTTACTTGAGAAGTATGTGCAGAGTTACATGGAGGGATAGACAGAAGAATGAGGAAATACGAGAGCAGTATGGTGTGGATGTAGATGTGCTGGAATGTGTGAAAAGAAACACCTTGAAATGGTTCGGCCATGTGGAAATTATGGTAAGCTAAAGAATGACTAAGAGAGTGTATGAGAGTGAAGTGGAAAGGACAGAGAGAGAGGTCTAAACCGAGAGAGAGTTGAAAGGATGGACTATATGCGTGAAAGTGGTGCTGGATGGGTGGATGGGTGGATGTGGCAAAATCGACGACATGAGGGTGGCCAAAGATGATGTCATCGGTTGTGCTACAGACACTACCATCTTTGTTTTCCATGCAGGTGCCACTGACGTACTACAAAAGACAAGATTAGAGGAGCTGCTGCCAAAATACCGAAAAGTGATCCAGCAGTATATAACAAGGAAAAATATTGTTACTCCTTCAGGTTTTCTCTCTAAAATGAAAGATGAATATGACATTTACTACAGGGCCTTCAACCTCAACAGTTGTCTCTGGTCACTTTGCCTATGCAAAGGGATGGGATTCATGAATTAATGGGATAACTATTAACCCGTGGAGCCCCGGCTAGTTTTGTAATGTTTGCGCACCAGAACCCGGCCGGTTTTCAAAAAATGGTTTTATTCCAGAAACAATAGCGAATGGGTTAGGAATGAAGGAAAAACCACGAAAAACAGCTCAAAAAGCTTAAAAAATGGTCCTACAGAGACCCCGAAAACGGATTTTACAAGAGTAAAAAATTGAAGGCAATTATCCCCAAAAACAGGTTATTGCGCGCTCGCGCGCACGCACGTGGACTTTGAGAGTTTTCAACCATCGGCACGGTTGCGTGGGATACGTACACAGTTCCCATACAAATCTGAGCCCTCTTGAGTGGCTACACCTGAGGTCACGGTCGGCGCAATGACGCGCCAGGCGCGTCTCTGGGGCTGTGCGTTACATACATCGCCGACGCGTCAGGCGCGTCGCTGGGGCTGTACGGGTTAATATGTTCTATCCAACAACCAACTCTACTCCTAAAATCGATCAATGAAATATTACAAACACATGTGGCAGTCCGTGGATTCGAACCCAGGACGCTCACACCGAATATCAACACCTTATGCATTACACCATGAAGGCAGTTAAAGAATGGTGGACACTGCCTACGATTTATTATGCAACTTCGAATCCTGCATATCAATCTAAGCATGTACACACATCCCAACTGCAACTCACGTAGGCTATGCATATGTGAATGGAAAGAGCAATTAATTGGGCCTTAACCACTAGGGAAGGCCTCTCGATAAATTACTCCTGAACCAATATCAATTATTATGTTCTATCCAACAACCAACTCTACTCCTAAAATCGATTAATGAAATATTACAAACACATGTGGCAGACAGACTCATCTGTTTGCTAGAGATGGCCTCCACCTAAATACTGTGGGAGCCGCTCGTCGGCAAGCTACTTAATGACGCAGTCAAAAATGTTCACCCCAAAAAACGAACTCGGTCTACAATCGAGAGGGTTACCCTAAGTGATAGTAAATCACCTTCATTATCAAAGCAGCCCCACAGAGAACGGAACAGAATCAAAGTATTGTTTACAAATGTCCGTAGTATCCTCAGACTTGGAAGAAATTGCATATACTGTAATCACGATATTATAGGAGTGACATAATCCTGGCTGAACATCGAGAATAATACTTCTTAGCACTGACAGGCTATAATATGTTCGAGTGTAGTATAAAAAACAGTAATGGAGGTGGTGTTTAACTGTACATCAAAGAAAGTCTTAATCCTGTACTTGCCTCTATTCAGACATTAAATAATTTTGATGCAATATATATTACTTTAACAAAAAATCACATGACAAGGTAACATTGGGACTAATTTGCCGCCTCCAAGCCCAACCACCAGCTATCGACTCGGAAGTATACAACCAAATAGTAGAGATAAGTAATAACCAAAATGCGGTAATTCTTGGTGATTTCAATTTGCTAATTTGCCCATAACCTCACACACATGACAAGATCTGTATACAAATTTACTGCAAAGTTCACTATATCAGTTTGTCAACTTCCCCACACATGGCAACAATATTCTTAATCTAATCCTTTCAACGAAAGATGATTTAGTAAACCAAGTCCTGGTAGGCGATATATTTAGTTCAATGGATCACCCCTCATTAACCTTCAACATTAACATCAATATAGTCAAACCAAGCAAAATCCAGGAAAAAGTACATAATTTCAGAAAGTCTGACTTTTACAAGTTGAAAAATATCCTCATGTTACCAATTGGAAATTCATAAACTGCCTTACAGATATAGAGAACATTTGGGAAACTTTCTCAAACATATATAATACTTCTGTAGAATCATGCATACCAATCCAAAACTGACGTTCAAATTAAAATATTAAACCACAATGGTGGAAAAAGGATATCAATGATTGCATATTTGCAAAGAAACTTGCCAATGAAGCATTCTACTGGACCAAATGTCATATTCATATGGAAAATTTCACCAATCTTCATCGTAAAGGAAAGAAAATCATTAAACAAAGCAAAAAATGGCACAAACAACATATTGCGAACTTAAGCAAGTCATACCCATAAAAGGCTTATAGCTATATCAGATGTAATGTGAAAAAGTAATTACCTCGACAATTGGGCCCGCTAGTTGACGAAAAGTGGGAACAAATTGATGATGTGACTTAAATGAGCAACACTTTCAATAACGTTTTTGCATCAGTGTTTACTGAGGAAGACATTAACTCTGTTCCCCATATTATGCCAGTTCAAATTAATAACTGCAATTAATAAATGCCCTATGCAACATTGAAGCTACAAACACAGATCTCCTGTGCCATATCAAAACTAAAATCCATTATTTATTAGTGGCCCCTCCATCATTCACGATGTGCCTTACTAAAGTTATTGCCAATATTTTAACTCATGGCTCGCCATTCAAACGACCCGCCTAGGAGAGTAAATGATCAAGATTGCCAAATCTTCATGAGCGAACGCTCAATAAAATACTCACGGACTCGTCCTTATGATGTTGGTACCACTACTAAAAAAAAAAAACAGTAACACATAAAAATTAAATTTATTAAACATGATCTAGCAGGTTGCACTTTTCATGCGTCTGCTGTTATTCTACGCGTCACCCAGCTCTTATCTGGGCGCTTAAGTCCTTCTTCTCCTAGGCGTCGTTGGGTCCGGACGTGTTCGGAGGTGTGCCCAGCCTCGCTTCGTTCTTCTCCTGCTTCCGACTTGTGAGTCTTTTCTCATTTGTCCATGCTATGTGCTAAAGTCAGGGTAGCTTATAGATTATCTTGGCTGTGTACACCTTTACCCACTCGCCCTAGGAGACTGTTCCATGGGTGTTTGGCAAGGTTTTGTCAGTCCTTGTTGTGATAAGGCAAGGCTCCCACGTTTGTGTTTTGTTCCCCTAGGTTTATTCTAGAGATACGTAGGAGAGTGGGGCAGCAGGAACATTTGTCAGCCAGAGTGGACAGAAGGGTGCTGAGCTGGTATGGTCATGTTGAACGAATGGGAGATGAAAGGCTTACAAAGAGAATATGTGAGTCAGGTACAAGGGGAGATAGAAGGGCAGGAAGACCCCCATTGAGATGGAGAGACTGTGTAAGAAAATCTTTGGATGATAGAGGAATGACTATAGATCAGGCAGGGGAAGTGGTAGTGGAAAGGAGTGAATGGAGAATGCTTGTGAATAGTTGAGTGAACACGTGGTCATTTGGAGTAAGGGGTCGGGCTTAAGTTGGACTAGATAATAGTCCATCAGGCGCCTGGCCCGCGGAGACGATTAATATGAAGGGTGCGCCTGAAAGTGTGGTGGGAGGGCTTGTGGCTTTGGCTCCGCTGCATGTCGAGATTGGAACCTCTCCGGGTGGTCGGCGGCCGGGGGAGTGCTGGAGCGACCTTGGTGACCCTGGTCTCTGGGTCTTCTCCTGGGTGACCTGGATGTGTGTGAGTTTGTGCTTTTTATCTGTGTTTATTCGTTGTTTTATGTTGTTTTTGTGTTTTCCCTGTTCTTGCTCTGTCTTGAGTCAGCTACCCCCAAAATGGGGATTGGGCCTGAGCATATAGATAGATAGATAGATAGGTTTATTCTATTTTAACTCTTATAGACATGAGGCTTCTTTTAGAGGATCCGGGGCCACTTTTCGGCTGCCCAATTGGGTGGGTTAAGCGGTTTATGTCACTTCAAGAGGAACTTGTGCGTTACGAGTTCCCTCACTTAGTGAGGAGCTTAGCACTTGTTCATGACGCTTTTCAGCCTACATTTCTGTTTTCTTCGCAATGGGTGCTGGAGTGCTGCGCTGGGCTATCAGGTTTGTGCTGTTCGAGTGATTTTCGTCTGCCTGCCCCCATCTAGTTGGCCTCCTGTAGGTTTTTTCTTTATGGCTAGGATGTGCTATTTATTGATTATTAATTAATGTATACTATGCCATAACGTGTGCACGTTGTTATATCTAAGTAGCTAGAAGGGTTGGTCCCTTTCGGTGGGATGTATAAGTGAGACTTGATTCAACGTGCCTCTAGTCACTTCACGCTGTTTTCCCCGGCGGGAATTCACCGAAGTGCCTAGAGCTATGTTGATTTTGTTCTGTCTTTGTTTGGCACAAGCTAGGTCGAAATTATGTTTCTGTACTAGTTTTTCCGGCGGTGGCAAATGTTCGGTAGGCGAACTTTTACAATATTTTGTTTATTGGGGTCCACGGCGTTGCCGTTGCCCACATGACATTTCCGCCTCAAAGGTCTAGCAGAAACCGTTCGTAGCTTGGGGCTACTGAGAACGTATGCCTGGTGAAAATGGGGAGCCACTTCCGCCGGGCATAGGCTGAGCCGAAAACGAACTCGCCTCTTCCTATCTTGGGCATTCTCAGTAAACTGTGTGGCCTATTCCAGGCGTTGTCCACCGGGGTTTATAGGAATGAAGGTTTCTATTGGTGTTGGTCGCCTGGAACCAAGTTCTAACAGGATGGGATTAAATCAGTGTTGGTCACTTTGGTAAAAAGTTATAACTCAAAGTAACATCTGGTATGATACTTAACGTAATGGGAACTAAGATTGTATCTAGTGTTGGTTCAGTTCTTTTTTCTCCTTCTAACGTTTTTTATAACATTAGCTTTTCCAGCCTTGCATGTCCTTATGAGCATTGATTCTTGATATTTTCAATCCTCTGGTGCGGTAGCCAAGTTACCACCCAGGACGCATAGAAGGATTTGCATCCCTCCAGCGGGAGGGAGCTATAAATTACAGTGGGTATACCTTTTGTACCGGTCCCAATTGTGCTAATCTTTCTGCCCTTGGACACAAACATTGCGTGAAATATGTGACTTGTCTTGACTGGTCAAGGGGCCTGTGGTTGTCGAAAACGTGTCAACAGTGTACTGTGTTACGTAATCGCTTTTTAACTCACTCAGACAGCAAGTGTAAGACAACTTTGCTGACCATCAAATCCATATTTGTCGTGTACATGTAAAAACATAGCCATAAATCTATGCAACTGGATGATCATTTACTCCATGATTTGTTGAAAATGGTGCCTTCTTCTGAAGCAAGGCTTTCTAGTACAACAACTTCCAAATCTAGTATTTCGAAATTGAAAAAGACTTTGACAGTGGTATCTGAAGATTCTAGCGGTCGTAATGCTCCCTCCCGCCTCTCCAAGAGGCCTAGGACCTCAGACAGGCCTTCGCCGGGGTCGTCTACTCCGACTTCCAGGTGCTCCAGGTCTCATTTGCCTCTGGAGAAACCCAGGTCTTCTTCCCCTCTACAATTACAAGAGGCTAAAAAGCACCGTCCAGACCTGTCTTCATGCCCAGCTAGCGGCGAAGACAAGTTTAAGGACCATAAGAGATCCTCCAAGCGGTCGTCAGCGAAGAAGTCCCAGAGTTCTAAGACCTCTGTTACGCCGGAACGTATGCCTTCTTCCTCCCGCCGGGATCCCTCACAAAACACGGATGCCAGTGTTATTAGCCCAATGCCTCAGTTTACGATCCCCTGCCGGGTGGCACTGCAAGAGACTCCCGTTATTCCGGTATTAGGGGTAGATTGGAGTAACAGTGTCCCTACTATCTCTGAGCAATTTGAAGACTCCACGGTTGAAATGATGGAAGCCTCATCTATACCTGACCTCTACATTGGTGAGGAGGTTCTGCCCCGTGTTCCTGTATCGCAAACAAGACACACAACACTGCTGCCCAGGCTGGCGAGTGTCGGTCGGAGGGTTTACCAGCTCCCCCAGCCCGGGCACCGGGCGTTTCACCTCTGCAACAATATTTAGCGGATTTGGAGGAGCTTCCTTATGGCCATTGGAGGTCTCCTTCACCCACTGGAACGCAGGGCTCGGAAGCTTCTCGCCCTACGTCAGCGTCTGACCAGCAAAGTGGAATCTTGGTGACAAATGAACAATTTCAGGACTGGCTTGAGTTTATGAAGTCAGTGAAAGAGGAAAGACAAATAAAGGTACCAACACCTGTGGCTCCGGCGGTGCGACCTCTGGGCTGTGTGCAAGTTTTCCCTCAGGTCGATTTAAAATCTTAACGTAACTCCGGCGGCTGAACTGCCATTTTTCGCATCTCTATTGCCATCCAAGTTGAATCTTTTAGCGGATTTGATTCCACCTCCCCTTGATCGTTCAGTGCTATCTAGGAAGGGCCCTATGCCTCTCGTATTTGGTCCCGATACATCCTGGACAGTCATTAAGCCCACTCGCCCTGAGGTCGCGAAGTCAATGGTCGCAGGTGAAGTCCCTGTGCTGGAACATTGGTTAATAGAAAGGAGTGAGGCTAAGAAAACTAAGGGCCATGAACCAAGCCGGCGATGTGCTAGATTTAGTGATCAAGGCAATCCCAAGTTTGTATAATCCTGAGTACTTCGTCTACTCACAGTCCTCGGCCCTACCTCCAGCATCGTCAGTGAAGTTGTTTTCCGATTGGTCCAAATCTGATGGATTAAATGACGTTAACCTTTGCAGGGTATGACCCCCGAACTTAACACTGTTCCACAATGGGACGATACTGGTTTGCCAGTTATTCACATCACAGGTGATGGATCTGGGCCGTGGGCTGTGTGGGGACAAGAGGTCCAGCTGTTTGCCAGCACTATTACTAACAAAAGCAGTCATCAGCTTCCGCCGGAGTATCACCATTGGTTCTCTATGCCAGTAGAGCAGGCGGGAAGAGTGCCTCAATGTATGCTGGACTTTTTGAGTGCTCCTAAACTTTTGTTGTGTCAGTTACTAGAACCCTTTTGTTCTCCTACTCAGCTCCAAATTGATAAAGACTTTAAAATGAGACAGAAAGCCTGGAGGCTTTTATCGCAGTTCCAACTCAGTCGTCAACTTGCGGCGTCATTAGCCAGAACGATTGAGTCAGTAACAGATACTAGCTCTCATAAGGCACTATCTTTCACCAGGCGCATCTTGCTCCAGAACTCTGTTCAGTCTCTAGGGGATGTCCGCATAGCTATATTTGAAGCTGTACGGATACGCCAAGATCTGAGAGTGTACAAGGAGTACAATGGAAATCAAGCAACAACAGGTCTAGTGACCCTTCTAGGCTGCTTGTCCTCCAAAACACTGAGGATCAAGTGTCCAAACAGTGGTTTAGAGTGGGTAAGGGAACATTGGAAAGGGAACCACTGCCCTGGAACTAATGTCCGTGGCAGGACTAGGAAATTAGTAGGGGACATAGGGGTTAGTAACTGAGGGGAGGATAAAATAAAGTTATTCATTTACAAACGCAGTCAGTCGCGGGTTTGATGAGAGATATTTGTCTAGGCGGAGTTTAAATGAATCAACGTTGCTGCAGTCTATAACGTCTCGGGGAAGCCCATTCCACAAGTTGACAACTCGATTGAAGAAGAAATTCTTAGATTCGTGTGAGTTAAAAGATTTACCAATAATTTTGCAACCGTTTCCCCGCGTGTAATTAGATTGGTCGATAGTGAAGTACTTACTACAGTTCATATTGTCGATGCCTTTGATGATTTTGAACACTTGAATTAAGTCGCCTCTTAATCTGCGCTGGGTTAAAGGAAATAGATTTAATTCCCTATGACGCTCTTCGTATGGTTTGTTCTTTAGGCTAAGTATCATTTAAGTAACTCTACGTTGAACTCGTTCTAGCTTGTTTATGTCTTTTTGGTAATAAGGGCACCAGCATTGAACGCAGTATTCCAGAAGAGGGCAGACTAAGGAATTGTAAAGGGTTAGGATAACGTCTTTGGATTTATGCTCAAATGACCTGCCTATAAAGCCAATTATTTTGTTTGCCTTCTTAACAACTTCTGAACATTGTTGACTCGGTTTTAGGTTTCTCGATATTGTTACTCCCAGATTGGTTTCTCTGTTTACATTCTTAAGCTGAGTGCCATTCATCGAATAGTTTGCTTTTTCATTTAGGTATCCGATATGTAGTACTTTACATTTATCCGCATTGAAACTCATTTGCCAAATTTGGGCCCAATGTGACAATTTATCTAGATTGTGTTGCATATTGTTAACTTGTTCTTTTGAGAGTACGCTATTTGCAATTTTTTTATCGTCAGCAAATTTTGAGATTGTACAGGTGAGACCCTCATCTATGTCGTTGATGTAAATTAGAAAGAGAATTGGTCCTAGTACCGATCCCTGGGGTACCCCGCTACTTACATTGGTCCATTTAGATGCCTTACCGTTTATGACTACTCTTTGCTTTCTGTCGCTGAGCCAATTTTCTATCCATTTCAACACACCGTCTTGTATTCCATGCGCTTTTAGTTTTAGCAGTAAACGTTTGTGGGGAACTTTGTCAAAGGCCTTTCGAAAATCAAGGTATATAATATCTACAGCTTTACTCTCATCGTAGAGGTTGAGGATATCGTGGAAGAAGTCTAAGAGGTTTGTTAAACAGGAACGTTTTTTACGAAAGCCATGTTGAGTATCTTTAAGTATGTTATTTTCCTCTAAGTTATTTACGAGTCTGTCTCTTATGACCGTTTCTAGCATTTTACATACAACTGAGGTTAAGCTAATTGGACGATAGTTACTGGGTAGTGTACTTAGTAAAGAAGCTACCGGTAGAGATAGATCGTAGGTTAGTTTTATCTGATGTGTTCACTAAACCTCTTGCCTCCACAGATGCTTGGCGCACAGTGAATTGTTTATTGGACTCTAACCATGCCACTACTTCCAAGCCGAGGAGTGAGTCTACCTTTAAATCAAAGTTTAATAAGGGTCCATTTCGTGGCCAGTTTCAGTCACTGCAGTCATCAAAGTCGCACCCTAACCCCGGAAGTAGTGACACGCAGTGGCTGCGGTCAGTCGAGGGGTATAGGAAAATGGTTCAGGGGACATTCAAAGATGAAGTCAGGTAGCAATGATAGCAAAGCCTCTCGTCCCCCTCCCAGTCAGTCTGAGTCAAATTCCTCCCAACCAAAAAACTGAGACACCACGAAGCTCTCTCACTCCCAGGGCCGCTTTAAAGCGAGTTGGAAACGAGAGTAGCTCTGTTGTACAATGTCAGTCTAGAGACTGGTAACTTTCGGGTATATTACTGGGCATGGCCCCGGCGAACATCGGCAAGGAAAGTGGTCCGCAAGGGCCTCTCATGGAGATGGTCCCGGCGACCTCGCTTACGTATTCCCCAAGAATTAACTTGTGTTTCTTTAGAGCTGGGATCAGTCGTCCAGGAGATGGCAATCAAGCAGATCATTGTCCCAGTATCGTCCAATCAACCCTGTTCACTTCCCGAATATTCTTGGTGCCCACAAGGGACAGCGTTCAGATGAGGCCGGTCATCGACCTGTCTGCTCTGAATCGCTATATACACAATCAGTCATTCAGGATGCTGACGGTGAATCAGATCAGTCTGACACTGTCGCCGCGAGATTGGATGTGTTCCATAGATCTGACAGATGCCTACTGGCATTTCCCTATAAACAGACCCTTTTAAAAGTACCTGGCTTTGCGCCAAGGGAATCAGACGTTTGTTTTTCAAAGGAAGCCCTTTGGTCTAAATCTTGCACCTAAAATTTTCACAAAACTAGTCCGACAGGCTCTGCTACCATTGCTGCAACAGGGGATCATGGTGTTATGGTACCTCGACGACTGGCTAATGGTAACAGATTCCAAAATAGCATGCCTTCAAAATGTACAAAGGGTAATGACTCATATAACCATCCTGGGGTTCAAAGTGAACTAGGCAAAGTTTACTTTGAATCCGACGAGGGCCATCCAGTGGGTAGGCCTCTTTTGGGACACCGAACTTCTTACTCTGAGTCAGAGTGCAGACAACCGTCAGAGATTCCGCAAGAAAATCTTTTGGTTTCTGCATTCTCTGACCACCACGAGGAGGGTTTGGGAGTCTCTGGTGGGTTCACTCAACTGGATCAAGTCAAAAGGCTTATTTTGGAGGGAAACAAGTGCTTTCCGATGTTGCTGGCGGAAACACTATGGGGAATCCCGAAATTAATCCACAACCTGCTGGCGGCTTGGGCGAAGCCAGAAGTGTTACACTCCTCTTTGACATGGACAACTCCTCTGCCGATGGTCTGGATCGACACAGACGCGTCAGGTACTCTGGGATGGGGGGTATCAGTCGAACCTGGGCCACCAAGGTCAGGTCTATTGGCGGCAGTTTGGCGGGAAAGTCCTTAGCCTTCAGGATGGACAATCTGACTGCAGTAACATGCATTCAGAAGCAAGGGCCAGTGAGATCTCGAGTGCTACAAGGGTTGTCGGAAAAGATCTGACTGTTAGCTGCAAGGCTAGAGATCTATCTTTATGCAACATGTCTTCCCGGCGTAGCAAACGTCTGGGCAGACGCTCTGTCTCGGAGACAGAGTTCCCTTGTAGAATGGTCTCTCAAGCAAACCGTATTTAAAAAAATGATTGCCGAGCCATACCTTCCACAAGTGGACTTGTTCGCGTCGGAGTCAACCCACAAGTTGCCTCAGTTCCTCACACGCCGGAGTCAGACCCCGGCGGGAGGACCAGATGCATTTCTGGTGGATTGGAACAAATGGAGCTCCATTTATCTGTTTCCGCCTCCAGACGCATCCTTAATGTGCAGGGTAGTTCACATACTACGCGATTATCGGGGCATGGTCTCGATGACTGTGCCGGCCCAAGTGTGTTACAACCAATTGAAGATGTGTTGCGAGAACCCGGTGTCACTCCCGATCTCGTACTTCCATTTAGACACAATTGGAAACCTCAAGACCTCGCTGACTTTTGCCTTATGGATATTCAGAAGGCTAAGTGGTTAACGAAATTTGGGGAGAGCGTGACTCACAAGTTGATTAATCAATACACTGAATCAACCCAATGACAGTACCAATCACATTGGAAGGTATTTACTACCTGGATCACAGAAACTGACCAACAACAGTCCTCAGTGGCTTTATTCTTTAAATATATGAAATATATTTTCGAAAGTACATCATTGTCAGTTATTACATTAAGGAATCAGCTCACGGCTGTTAGGAAGCCATTTTTTTTTTATTTAACTGACCTTTCCATACCTGAGGCGGAAGAGAAGGGTTTCATGCGTGCATGCTTCCGGCTTCGTCCCCCACCGCGCCAACTCATGCCCACCTTGTCACTTGATTTAGTCCTCTCTTTACTTCACTCTCCTAGGTATTGTCATAATTCTCCATTCGATTTAAGTTAGGGAAGACTGTTTTTCTTATGGCCCTGGCCACGGGTAACAGGGTATCCGAGTTGTCGGCGATGAGTTCTGAACCATCTTGCCTTAGGTTCTCCCAGCATAATATGAGTGTCCATATAGCTCCTTCACCTGATTTTGTGGCAAAGAACGAGCATGCTGACCATGTATTTACGGAATTTGAGGTGCCAGCCCTCAAACATGGCAATAAGCACCACCGATGTTGTCCGGTGAAATCGCCGATAACTTATATGAAGGAATCTCGACCAACTCAGGCCGGCTCCATTTGGGTCTAGCGGACAGGTACGCGCCTCCAAAAGCGGCAGTTGGCAGCTTTATTAGTAGAAGTGATACGGGAGAGTAATCCAGGTGCTCTTGGACGGGCACACGATATTCGTATATGAGCAGCTACGCTCCGATTTCTTAAAAAATACTCTCTCGATGATATGCAACAGACAAACTTGTGGTCCTCTAATCATACATTCACTACGCGGTACCTGTCCGTGAATATCACGAAACCTAATTTACAATGTATAGCTCTAAGGCAAAAAGTATAGTTTTTAAGCTATATACCTAAACAAAATGGGGGGGGGAGTGTTCTAGCTAAGACCTCCTGTCTGCCTCTAGTATGGTATACTTGTATATGTAATATTATTGTTCGTGTGATACCCCATTCCTAAGACTTAACCAGTCTAGTCAGGAGAATATTTTATTTTTAGTACATCTTATTTTGGCAATGGAGTACCTGATTAGTACTTATTATTTTGGGAATAATTATAAGTAAATAGTTTTAATGTTAAGTACAAACTATTTTTATAATATGGTTTATCTAATCATCAGTACAATTATTTGTATCTTTATTTTTATGATAACAAATATTGATCATATTATGCCATATTCTATATGTATAGTTTTTGCGTGTTGCAATATACTGTTCTATCAAACATCAAACGTAAGGATTACAACACCACTTTAAGAAACGCCGCCTGTATCATTTTATACTTTTTTAATTAAACATTGATCTCTTTTTGTGTGTTTGTCTTGACCTTAATAATTTGTTAGTGGTTCTGATATTCTTGATGAATGTCCCACTCCAGACTTGTGGCATCAGGCGCATTGTCAATGATGGAGGGGCCACTAATAAATTATAGGTTTGAGTCCCGAAGGGAAGAAGGAAAACCTATTTAGTAGTGGCCCCGGAATCATTGACAGTTCCGTCCCTCCCGCCATCCCCTTTCCATTCATCTGCTGTCTTGATAGAGAGTCTTGATATATCAGTGAAGGACTTAAGCGCTCAGATAAGAGCTGGGTGATGCGCAGAATAACAACAGACGCATGCGAAGCGCAACCTGCTAGATCATGTTTAATAAATATGTTTTTATTTTTTACTGTTTTTTTCCTAGGAGTGGTTCCCACATCATAAGGACGAGTCCGTGAGTGTTTTCTTGAGCGTTCGCTCACAAATATTTGGCAATCTTGATCATTTACTCTCCTAGGCGGGTCGTTTGAAGGCCGAGCCATGAGTTCAAAGATTAGCCATAACTTTAGTAAGGCGCATCGTCAATGATTCTGGGGCCACTACTAAATATTATATTTTCCTTCTTGCCTTCGGGACTCAAACCTATAATATCCCCTGGACCCGATAACATTTCGCCAAAAGTCATTAACGAAGTAAAAGATGAAATTTCCAAACCACTAACACTTCTCTTTAACAAATACATACAAAACAAAAAAGTCCCCCAAAAATTGAAATTAGCTAAGGTAACACCCATTTCCAAAAAAGGAAATAGGAAATTAAGCTCAACCTGACAATTAAGCATCAACTCAATTAGGACTAGGCCTATATGCAAGTTGCTCGAAACAATAGTCCAAAAAAAAATTGTATGCCATCTACTGTAGTAACTAACCTTATAAAGTACTCTCAACATGGTATCCGGAATTGACTTTTTCCATAATATCTTAAATGTCTATCTATCTATTGCCGGACGACTTGATCCCCAAAGGGGTGGTCGTGAACGAATCGCTCCATGCATCTCTGTCCCCAGTCAGTTGACACCCCTCCGCCCATCCAGCACCGTGTTCACGCAAATACCTCTTAACTCAGTTTACCTCTCCCTCTTTGTACTTCCAACTTACTCTCATGCACTCTCTTTATCATTCTCTCACTTCCCATACATTCCACAGGGACAAACCATCTCAAGGGTGTTCCTTTTCATACTTTCCAACACATCTACATACACACCGCTCTCGTACTTCCTCATTTGTCTGTCTATCCCTCCATGTAATTCCGCATGCACTTCTCAAGTAGCTCATTTTCACCCCTCACTCTTGGTTTGTGTCTCTCCAACAACATCCATGCTTCACTCCTGTATGTCAATGTCGGGATTACCACACTATCATGCAAGGACTTCTTTACTTCCACGCTGACCACCCTATTTCTTGTTACTGCTTTCAGCTTTCCTACACGCCTCTTCGCCTGTTGCGCCCTCTCCAGCACTTCTTCATCCATACTCCCAGGTTTACTCAACATACTGCACAAATACTTAAATGAGCTGACATTCTCCACAGCCTGACCGTTCAACCTCATCTCACCCTCTGTGACTGCATCCCTTTCAAAGACCATAACCTTACTCTTCCCTGCATTTACCTTCAGATTTCGTTTTTAACATTGTTACGTATCTTGATCCTCAAGTGGTTAACTTGCTGAATCTAGATAGCACAGAAATATATATTAAGGTATCAGTCAGCTGAAGGCAAAACAAAAGTAAAATCTAATAAAATTATTTCCTGTTGTTGCTTCCTTTCCTTTTGGATATTAGGACTTGGTATCCTTTATTGACTGATACTCTTTAATTATGAAAAAATACTGAAACTAATTAAAGTCATGTAGTATTTATAAAGCATTATCATTTAACCGAAGCTTAGTAGGCTATGGTTATGAACCGAATAAGTTATATCTAAAGAAGGACTATTAATTCTATAAAAAGTCTTGAAAGATAAATAATGAGGTAAGAATATTTCGGTCTCTTACCCTTTTTTAAATGAATAGCTAGTTTTCTTATATGTCCTTTTATTTATATTTAATGTAATTATTCTTGGTTCTTGTCTTACGTTAATAGTATTATATTATTATTATCATCAGGATTAATATCAAAGTCACATAAAAAGTTAGATATATATTTAATAATTAGTTAAATGTATTTATTAACCACGTAACATTGAGGTTTGATTATGAGTAAATTAAGTTACAGGATCGCTTCATAGATTCGATTCAGGTCTCACTCAAATAATATGAAAAGCAAAAATAATATTTTGAAGCTAAACAAAATTTCTTCAGCTTAGGAAATCACTAGAAGTAACATTAAAACAGCCATGTTAGTCTAAGGCGATATTACTAATAAGAGACAATAGCATCACCGTACTAAGCACCGTTAAGCAATGTAAGCTTAATTAAAAGAAAATGAAAGAACTCTTAAGTATTAATATAAAACAATAGTATTACTTTCATCATAACCCAATTACTTAAAGAGTTGCTTTAGTCCACAAGTCAGTCAACTAAAATAGTTAAGTACATAATAGTAGCGTTAACGTTAATTCCCAATCAAATAGTTAAGTACGTAATAGTATCGTTAACGTTAATTCCCAATCAAATAGTTAAGTACATAATAGTAGCGTTAACGTTAATTCCCAATCAAATAGTTAAGTACATAATAGTAGCGTTAACGTTAAATCCCAATCAAATAGTTAAGTACATAATAGTAGCGTTAACGTTAAATCCCAATCAAATAGTTAAGTACATAATAGTAGCGTTAACGTTAATTCCCAATCAAATAGTTAAGTACATAATAGTAGCGTTAACGTTAATTCCCAATCAAATAGTTAAGTACATAATAGTAGCGTTAACGTTAATTCCCAATCAAATAGTCAAATACATAATAGTAGCGTTAACGTCCCAATCACATATCTCACTAACCAACATAACGAAAGTGTTTACACCGAACACACTTAACACACACTTATATAATCTGACTGACAGTCACAATCCCATTATAATACTTCACCCCGTCTTCCTCCAGCTGCATGTTCACCTTCCCAACTCCAAATGAGACTGATTTGAATGCCCACTACTCGGGTCTTATATACTAAACAATGATGGTGTAGGAACGAATCAGGAGGCGGCTAATGGTGCGCGCCCCAATCACAGCTTCTCGAGTTGCGTATCAGGTGCGTGGTCCAATGGAGTCTCCTGGCGTCGATCATACGTCATAGCGTCGGGTCATCGAAGTAGTTTGCAGGGTCCCCTATGACGCACGCAGGTGTGAAGGCTTGTTTGCTGGTATGCGGACGAGCTGGTTTCCCACTCGCTAGTTCGCTCGCTGGTCTGCTTTGCCGCCTGGGTAGGTTGGCACTCCTTCAACTCTAATTCTAACTCTTAAATTAACATACAGGGCTCCGTATGTCAGACCTCCCCCCTAGAAAAGAGTTTAAGGAGTATAGTACATAATATTAAACATAATGCATAAATAGATTCACCACCAGATTGGCAACTGCAAGATTATAATGAGGATATAATAAGGATATCACCCAAAGTAGGCAACGTCTCCAGGTACCACATCAGAACATAGCCGGAACGTAGCTGGAGCGTTATTCGAACTGCAAGGCATCTTACAGCTGAAGGCTTGAAAGCGCACTACTAAAGCATGATATTTACCTCGCTACAAGGGAGACCTAATTGCCAAAATCCTCTCATTAAGTTTATCTTACTGCTGTATGAGGCCAACCCGGTAAATGCAATCTTTGATCCGTGGCAGTGGGTAGGTATCGTTCTTTGTGACAGCATTAACTTGCCTATAGTCCATACATAACCTATGGTTCCCGTCTGGCTTTGGCAAAAGCATGACCGGAGTACTCCACTGGCTTAAGGCCCTTGTGATCAGCTGGTTTGAAAACATGAAGTCAAGCTCGACCTGCAGTATACTCCTGCATTGTGGTGAGACACGGTAGGGGGATAGTTTAATGGGAGTTGCATCCCCTACGTCGATGTCGTGCAAGGCCAAAGAAGTGAGCCCTGGAGTATCATGGAACACACTGGGAGACTGAGATAAAACAGAGATTAGTTGGTTTGCTTGATCAGAGGGAAGATGACATAGTTTAGATGGTAATTCCCCCCAAGATACTGAATTATACTGAAAGTTGGATAGGCTACATGACAAGTCAAAGTCTGCATGGATACCTTCAGGCTCTGGAACAGTCTGTTGCGGGTCAGTAAGAGAACTGAAGACTTCGTCCGCACCAGGCTGTCCACAGGTCCTGACATTCACTGCCACAGTGGGAGAATCTGGAAGAGAGGAATCAGGGGACCTATGGTAGGGTTTCAACATATTTATATGGAATACTTGCGTGGGCTTTCTCCTGTCTGGGGTAGTTACCAGATAATCGGTAATGCTCACCCTCCGAATGATCTTATATGGGCCCCTGAACTTGGCAGATAAAGGTTGGCCAAAAAGGGGGAGCAGGACCAAAACCTCATCACCGGGCTGAAACTCCCTCTCACGGGCTTTTCTGTCATACCATTTCTTCATGGAGCTTTTAGCCACTGTCTAGTTTTGAGCGGCAAACTCACATGAGGATCTCAGCCGGGTTTTGAAATCTGAAACATACTTGAGGAGGTTTTGGTTCCCCTCCTGGCCAACTAGGCTATCCTGCAATAGTTGCAAAGTTCCTCTTACCTGGTGACCGAAAACTAGCTCATTAGGGGAAAAACCCAGGGACTCAGTTGGAACCTCACGAGTAGCAAATAAAAGAAAAGGTACCCCCTTATCCCACTCAACTCCGGTCTCTGTACAATACTTACGTAACATTCCCTTTAATGTCTGATGATATCGTTCGAGAACCCCTTGACTCTCTGGGTGGTAGGTGCTAGACTTAACATGCTCGATACCCAATTCCTTCAGGGACTGCTGGAAAATGTTAGAGGTAAAATTAGTTCCTTGATCACTTTGCACCTCATGGGGGAAACCCATTCTGGTGAAGAATTTGAGCAGTTCTTTGATGACAGTTGGAGCAGAGGTAGTCCTTAAGGGTATAGCCTCTGGGTAGCGATTTGCCATGTCCATAATAGTTAATAAATAATTGTTACCTTGGGAAGTCTTAGGCAATGGGCCTACAATGTCCGTCCACTACCACCCGAGTAAAAGGATTCTCGAAGACGGGCAAGGGCACCAGAGGATGTACAGGCACCTTCTGATTGGGTTTTCCTGTAATCTGGCAAGTGTGACACTCTACAAAACTCCACTACATCTGCACGCATTCCTGGCCAGTAAAAGAGGGCTCTGATTCTGTCTAGAGTTTTTCTCACACCTAGGTGTCCTGCCAATGGTATACAATGTGCCATTTCCAAGATATCTCTACGACAAGGTTTGGGGACTACTACTTGATGGACGTCCCAGGCCCCGTCATAGATTGGTCTGTGTGGCTGTCTCCATCTACGCCACAATACTCCTCCTTTGAGGTAGAAACATTCACCACCCTCCTTCTCACATTCCTCTTCACTCACGGACCTGGCAGCTAACTCCTTGCATTCACTATCATCTCTCTGTAGCTCTACCAGGCTACTAGGACAATTTGGAGGGGTTTCATGGTCATCGTAAGGTTCAAGATGAGCCATAAAGGTGTCAGATAAATCCACCTCAGTCACATCATCAGGCACAGTTGGAGCGTCATTCACACTCTCATCATTCCTTTCATCAACTCTTACATTTGGTACATTTCTGTCTGAGGGAACTGCTACTTGAGACATTGAATGTGTGACAGCACACACAGGGAAAACTGTTGGCATCTCCTTTTCGAGCTCACCGGTTAGTGGCTCGTTAACAGGGGAAAGTGAAAAAATGGAGTCTGGTCGGACCTTCTCACCTGCTACATCATTCCCCAAAAGGAGTGTTACCCCAGCCACAGGGATATCTTGAGACCTACACAAACCTATGGTGGCCTCACCCTGTAGTAACTCACATTCATTTTCGCCTTTTACCAAGTATGCATAAAATTGGCCTCCAACACCTCTCATTACAACTGGTTCGCCAGGTGGGCACTTAGTGTAAGGATTCACCATGAGGGTGCTAGTAGAACCTGTGTCTCTCAGAATGTTTACCTCATGCATACAACCATTTAATCTCACGTTGCCAGATGAAATAAAGGGACGGTAACTGTCCTGCACTGATGGTGAAAATATTATTGGCTTAACCCTAGTGGGTTGCACCACACATGCTACTACACCCCTGTCTAGATGATTTACATTAGCTGCTAGGTACTCCTTCTGTCGAGAGTCCTGCATTAAAGGAACTTTTGGTGCTAGGTACTCCTTCTGTCGGGAGTCCTGCATTAAAGGAACTTTTGGTGCTAGGTACTCCTTCCGTCGGGAGTCCTGCATTAAAGGCACATATGGAGTTTGAGATACGGCGGCAACTGTCTTCTCCGATCTCTCGGTTTTCTCCTTGGCCCACCACTGATAAGCAAGGTGGCCTCTCTTGCCACAAAAAGTACATACTTTAGGGGATACGGGAACGTTCCCTCTTTGAGCATTACTATTACTTTGGGCCCCACCTCTGTTACCATTGCCCTGAGTCGCATTTTTAGTTGGGGGAACAATTCTATTTTGGCTAGCTGGGGAAGACGTTACAGGCTTGTGACTGGGTCTGTCAGATTTGTGATTGGGATACTTAAAATTAGAACTAGAATTATCGTAGGGCTTCTTTCCACGAAATTTGTTGTTGAGCACGTATGTGTCAGCCATGTCAGCGGCGTCGGCAAGACAATCTACCTTTTTCCCCTTTAACCCTTAATTAGCGGCGAGCAACATAAGTCGAGTTAAATAAAGCTGGACTATGTGGCGGCGCTCGACATAACTCGAGTGGCAATTTCAGCAAATAATGTGGCTGAGAGAGAGAGACAAGTGGTGGCAGGAGACTAGCGAGCGTATGACTGCTCCAGACCACCGCGGAGAACCTACTGACACAAATCTCAGCTCCCTCCTCCCTCTCTCACTCGCTACATACTCAATTATGTACCGAAAGTACCGAATTACCTGCTTTTTGCACTCGCGTTGCACGGTTATTGCAAGAAAACTATCCATCATACAAGGATCGTTATGGTGTCATTCGAAAGCTCTGTTTATGCCCTTTCAGGGATAGGTACTTGTTTTACGTTCTGGGTCTTATTTAGGCATGAAAATGATCACGTAAACAGCCCTATTTTGGCTAAAAACACCCCGCTGGGCGGTACACATAAATAAACCGCATAGGCCGCTCGTAAGGTGTTAAATGATAGGATACAGAAGAATCAATTTTCCATAGGAAATTTTCTAACAGGACCAACTCCTTCAGATCGTGTAGCTTGTGACTTTCTTACTCTTGACCCAATGATTGAAAGTTTTAGTCATGGTCCTGGCAAATACCTTATGGGTTTCTTGTACTTTCTTCTGGTTTTTACGGAAAGATTGCCTGTAAGCTTCAGGCTGCAATTGATAGGTTTTTAGGATAGCTTCTTTGAGATTGTCATAATCCTGCCTAACTTCTGCTACTTCTGACAAATATGTGGCTCGAGCCTGCCCTGTCAAAACGGTTTGTAACATAAAAGGCCGTTGATCTCTTGTCCACTTCATACCTCCAGCAACTTCCTCAAACAAAACAAATAAATCCTGCACATTATCCTCAGTGAAAGGTGGAATGACACTGGTCATAGTTAATCCCAGAGGGGGAGCAATTAAGGGAGCATTTGTATTGACATTTAGTTGAGCCGTACGATATTGATATTCATAATGTTCGGTCTTTATTCTGGCTTCTTCGGCATTTATTCTGGCTAGTTCTATATTTAGTCCGGCTTGTTCGGTAGTTGCTCTGGCTTTTATGCTGGCTTCTTCGGTATTTGCTCTGGCTTGTTCAGCGTTTATTCTGGCTAGTTCTAAGTCGGTAATTGCTTTTATTCTGGCTAGTTCTAATATTTGATCACCGGTCAAACCAGGTGGCAATTGTTCATCAAGTTGGCTAGGTTTACTCGAGATCCCACCAACTGCTCCGTCACCCTCCCCGCCTTCTACAGGGAACAGGTGGGTTTTTATGGTCTGAGCCACCTCTACTTTGGACATGTTTGAGACAGTTAACTGGAGATGTAAGGCAAGCACTTTCAGTTCGGATTTTGACAGACGGTCAATATCAGGGGCTGTGGGTTCTGATTCTATGAAAACTCGAGCATCTTTGTCATTAATTAGATGAGGCATGATTAATATTTGATTTTTAAGTAGTGAAACGGGAATGAAACTGAGTGAAACTGTATGAAACGAATCCTGGCAAGGTCGCCACTCTTCTGTTACGTATCTTGATCCTCAAGTGGTTAACTTGATGAATCTAGATAGCACAGAGATATATATTAAGGTATCAGTCAGCTGAAGGCAAAACAAAAGTAAAATCTAATAAAGTTATTTCCTGTTGTTGCTCCCTTTCCTTTTGGATCTTAGGACTTGGTATCCTTTATTGACTGATACTCTTTAATTATGAAAAAATACTGAAACTAATTAAAGTCATGTAGTATTTATAAAAAAAAAAAATATTTAACCGAAGCTTAGTAGGCTATGGTTATGAACCGAATAAGTTATATCTAAAGAAGGACTATTAATTCTATAAAAAGTCTTGAAAGATAAATAATGAGGTAAGAATATTTCTGTCTCTTACCCTTTTTGAAATGAATAGCTAGTTTTCTTATATGTCCTTTTATTTATATGTAATGTAATTATTCTTGGTTCTTGTCTTACGTTAATAGTATTATATTATTATTATCATCAGGATTAATATCAAAGTCACATAACAAGTTAGATATATATTTAATAATTAGTTAAATGTATTTCTTAACCACGTAACATTGAGGTTTGATTATGAGTAAATTAAGTTACAGGATCGCTTCATAGATTCGATTCAGGTCTCATTCAAATAATATGAAAAGCAAAAATAATATTTTGAAGCTAAAAGAATTTTCTTCAGCTTAGGAAATCACTAGAAGTACCATTAAAACAGCCATGTTAGTCTAAGGCGATATTACTAATAAGAGACAATAGCATCACCGTACTAAGCACAGTTAAGCAATGTAAGCTTAATTAAAAGAAAATGAAAGAACTTTTAAGTATTAATATAAAACAATAGTATTACTTTCATCATAACCCAATTACTTAAAGAGTTGCTTTAGTCCACAAGTCAGTCAACTAAAATAGTTAAGTACATAATAGTAGCGTTAACGTTAATTCCCAATCAAATAGTTAAGTACATAATAGTAGCGTTAACGTTAATTCCCAATCAAATAGTTAAGTTGTTGTTATTGTTGTTGTTCCCCAAGCTGCCTGGCCGAACAGCCCCAAGGCCCCGAGTAAGGCCAAGGCCATAACCGAGCGCCCCCACAGAACCCTCCCTGCCGACCACAATAAAGCCTGGGTGACCGAAGCCACTCCATGGCGGGGAGCTGAGAGGGTGCGTAAACGCCCGGGAAACCAAAGCCCCACCCAGGGCCCTGTGCCCCTCAGCAATTAAAATAGTTAAGTACATAATAGTAGCGTTAACGTTAATTCCCAATCAAATAGTTAAGTACATAATAGTAGCGTTAACGTTAATTCCCAATCAAATAGTTAAGTACATAATAGTAGCGTTAACGTTAATTCCCAATCAAATAGTCAAGTACATAATAGTAGCGTTAACGTTAATTCCCAATCAAATAGTCAAGTACATAATAGTAGCGTTAACGTCCCAATCACATATATCACTAACCAACATAACGTAAGTGTTTACACCGAACACACTTAACACACACTTATATAATCTGACTGACAGTCACAATCCCATTATAATACTTCACCCCGTCTTCCTCCAGCTGCAAGTTCACCTTCCCAACTCCAAATGAGACTGATTTGAATGCCCACTACTCGGGTCTTATATACTAAACAATGATGGTGTAGGAACGAATCAGGAGGCGGCTGATGGTGCGCGCCCCAATCACAGCTCCTCGAGTTGCGTAGCAGGTGCGTAGTCCAATGGAGGCTCCTGGCGTCGATCATACGTCATAGCGTCGGGTCATCGAAGTAGTTTGCAGGGTCCCCTATGACGCACGCAGGTGTGAAGGCTTGTTTGCTGGTATGTGGACGAGCTGGTTTCCCACTCGCTAGTTCGCTCGCTGGTCTGCTTCGCCGCCTGGGTAGTTTGGCACTCCTTCAACTCTAATTCTAACTCTTAAATTAACATACAGGGCTCCGTATGTCAGAACATACTGTGCCAATTATATTACCAGACCTTGCAACTCCCATTCACTATCGCTCATCAGAACTGTATTGTAGGCAAACAGCAGTACATTACGAAAATATAACAGTTGACACCTTGGTTTTCAAAAAGCCTTCGATAAAGTGCCTCACATCCGACTGATAGTAAAACTTAAAGCTCACATTATTCACAAGTTTGTTCTTCATTGGACTCAGTATTGACTAAGCAACGAGTTGTAATTAATGGCAAAGCCTCAATTTCGACAAAATATTAATGATAAATATATTAAAAATATATTAATATATTTCGCCATACAAGAGATTCAGAATTATCTATAACACTTATCAAACTGAAATCAGACATGGCAGATGAATTTCAATATAGATATATGCAAAGTGCTTCACATCTGTAGACAAAATGAAAGCCCAAACTATTCGATACACTGAAATCAACTAATGAACGTAAATACAGAAACTGATCTTGGAGTAACTATAACAAGCGATGTAAGACCTGCCCAACAATGCGCCAACGTTGTTAAATAAAGCAAATATGATAAATGGCTTCAATGGTAGATCTTCTGAATATAAATATGAAAACGTTATACACACTATACAGGGTGTCCCAGGAGGAAAGGGCATAACTTTGGGAAATGATAAAACAAGGTATTCTAAGCCTAAAATGTTCTATAACAAAAAGTCCAAATCACAACCGTTAAAAAGATATTGAAGGTTTTATATAGTGTCCTCCCCCGCCTCACTGTAATGGACTCTTCCATGTCAGATAGTTTCCAACTGGTCCAAAGTGAGCTATTATATCTATAATCATTTTGCAACTTACAGAATTATAATATCTTTACAATAACATGGTAACATAACTGCAGTTAGATAGAGGTGTGGTAGGTACTAGGACAGCTAGGCCACCCTTATGGGGAAATACTTACGAAAATACAATGTTCAACATGCAATAATTTTATCTCCTTACTGGTTGAGATTTGGAATATTTCTTATAGAACATTTTAAGCTTAGAATATTTTGTTTTATCATTTCCCAAAGTTATGCCCTTTCCTCCTGGGACACCCTGTATATATTTGATTGGTTCGTCCGCATTTCAAATATAGTGTCCAGTTTTAGTCGCCACACTATGAAAAGGACATAAAAATACTGGAGACAGTACAACAGAGTAACTAAAATTATTCCCCGGCTAAAACACTAAACCTCAACTTACACAAGCAGTAATGGTTACAAAATTGTCGGAAAGATGTTTCAGTCACATTAAGCCAAGCACTTCTTCTTCAACAGAGTGGTCAATTTATGAAATAAATTGCTTAG